>BQNB010080178.1:0-30008 GCA_026074375.1 Tanacetum coccineum
GTTAGGGTTTAGATCGCATTAGAATTTGATTTAGATTGGGGCAGAATTTAGGGCTGTGTTGTTTGGCTGATATCTCAATGATGGTAATAGTTTTTGTCAAGTTTCCAGTGCCTATGATGTAGCTCAGATAGTCTAGTTTCCAGAACATCCGGCCTCGAAAGTTTTTGAGGTCGGGAAGTCGTTCAAACGTTGGTTGCAATAAAAGTTGTCAAAGCAGTAAATACGGGTCAGATTTAGGTCAGATTACGAGGTATAAAACCCTCACTTAAAATTCGAATTTAGCTTATTCCTTCTACAGGAGTTTAGTTCTATGTGTCTATTATAAATCCCCTAAAGGAGAGCTTCTGATTTAGAGTCTAAGTATGATTTTTAAGTCCAAACTTTTTAGTATGCAATCAGATCCGAATTAGGACTGTTTTGAAGTTTGATTTTCTTAGGAGTACTTGTGCATGTAAATGGCTCTTGGGAATCATGAGGTAGTTAATATACTCATAAATGAACATAGGTGATTTTTGGTATGAATTATGGAGGTCAGTAAGTAGAGGTTTTGAGTACGTTAAGTCACGTTAAAATTCTGCAGTTTTGAACAAATTATGACTAACTAGTGAAACTTGTTAATGAAGTGGTTAAAGTTGGGTATGGTGTCGGGGTGACCCATGGGGTTAATAGAACACCTTAGACATCCATCATATGAGTGTTACATGTGCCTTAAGCTTTTGGCTTGGTAGCGTGTAACACGAGTTATTTTGCTGTATAGATTGTGCTAGTTGTTTGTGAAGCTTTTGTTGGAATCTTTTGGAAAGCTAAGCAAAGGTGAGTTTCATAGCACCTTTTTCTCATGTTATTTTGGGGTTTGAATGATGCTTGTCTTATCTTGTCTTGTCTTGTCTTGTTTGGTTTTGCTTGTCTTGTCTTGTCTTATTGATGTTGTTATGTTGTGAGATTTGGAGCGGGGGTAACGTTCCTACCCAGTGTTATGAGATGTGACTTTGCCTACTTTATAGGTAAGATCCTTGGAGGTGATCAACTCCTTGTGATATTGTGACTTCGGTACCAAGAGTCTGGAATTGGGATTGTATTCCTTTCTATGACTATTAGTGGAGCGGCGAGGTACGCCTACCTCATTGTTTTGATATGATTGTGGATCGTGGGCACGTTCCGTCCCGTTGTTGTTACTTGTTGTCATGAATTGTTTTGGTAATTGCATCAGTTTGTTGAAAGTTTATTTTTTTTTATAATGTGGTATGTCGTAAACCTATGAATCTCGCTCAACTTTATGTTGACGTTTTAAGCATCATTTTCAGGTGAGCTTAATGGTGCTAAGATAGAGCGAAGTGGCTAGAAGAGACCGTAGGATGCTTGGAGTTTCTTTATGCTTTCTGTTTGAATAAATGCGTTTGCATGAATTGTTTGATTTATGTTTTGCATGTCATTTATTGACGAGACATCTTTCTCATTAATAAAGACACCATTAGGTTTAAGGTATTGTTATGACACTTTGTGTCTTTGCTTTACTTTAGTTTTCATTTTAGTATTCTCTATATAGACACCATGTGTTGTGATGATATTCATTCTTGTTTACGCCTCGCGTTTCCGCCTTGGCGGGGTGTGACAGATTGGTATCAGAGCCATTGGTTATAGAGAACTAGGTGGTTGAGCCTAGACTATAGCTTAAGGGTCCCTCATATAGATGCATTTAGGGCTTATAGGTAAGTATTTTAAATTACTTATGCTTATTTTCCTAAATTCCATCGAAGTACACATTATACTATATCATATATATTGTAATATATTTGTATATATATATGTATATAATATGTATATATCATATATGTATTTATATATAATATATTATATAGAATAATATATATCATATAATATTATATATATATATATGAGGGTTTGAGTTTTCTTGTTTATTCTTGTGTGGTATCCTGATACTAGGCCTTATGTTATGTTTTTATTGTAGTTATGTCTCCCCCTAGGCGTCAGCGTTTACGTTGGAACATTGGTTTTTTTAACTGGTTGTAGGAGAATGGGTAGGATGAAGCGGACTAACCGCAGAATCCGAGTCCCTGCTTTTATACGTTCGTATAGAATCGAGGAAGAGTTGACTTTGGTTAAGACTTTTGGTAAGGAAGTTGAGGAGTATGTGACTAAGGTAATCGCTAAGGATGGTACTGTTACCCGCTTTAAAGGACGATTTCCTCATTTCATTGAAATAGAAGAAGAGAAGAAACCCAAGCCTTATAACTTATATGGATTTGTGGATCTCATGGAAAATGAGCAAGTGTATGCTAAGAATGGGTTTGCACCCATAGGATACCTCAGCCTGAGGGAAACCATAATGGATGGCTGAGTGAGGAAGAAGAAGCCGACTCAGATAGTGAATCTACTGCAAGTAATCATCCCCACACCGGTTGAGTTGAAAGATCAATGAACGAGTAGAGCTTTAGCCGTTGTTTAGTATCGTCTTTTGTTTGTGTCATGTTCGTCCTTGTCATTCGTTTTGTTTTAGTAGGCGTTTGAAGCCATTGTTCGAGATGTTATTTTGGTGTCGAATATTATTCAAGTATTTTAATAATAAGGCTTAAGCATTAAGGATTATTCCTCCTACTGTGTGATATTGTATGATGATCATATGTGCAATGTGTTAGGTTATGTGCATGAAGTGTTTTCATAGGAGTGAGTACATGCGTGGAAGGGGGCATCTATAATTATGGTGGCCAACATAATTATACATGGGCCACAACACAAGTAGACTTACAAGTATGATTGCATGGATTAAATTAAGGTGATTGTTGGTGTTTGATCTGTACGATATTATATATGGGGGTAGATAGTTCTGTTAGGGTGTCGCCTAACGTAGACGTATCCTTCTATTTTAGAAAATGCCTCCACGTCGTGCTACTGGTGAGAATGAAAACCCTCCTGACATTGCGACTCTTCTTGCTCAGCAACTGCAAAACCTTTTACCTGAAATAGTTAATCAAGTGACTGCTAGTGTCAATGCTAATGTTAACAATGGTAATGGTAATTGGTGCCATTGGTCTATTCTTCGGGCACCAGCACGGCAAGTCTCCTGGAAGGCTCGTTGGCAATGGTGGAAATGGTAACAATGGGTGTACCTACAAGTCTTTTATGTCTTGTAACCCAAAGGAGTATGATGGGAAGGGTGGTGCAGTTGTACTTACGCGTTGGATAGAGAAGATGGAAACTGTGATTGATAATAGTGGTTGTGCGGAGAACCAAAAGGTGAAGTATGTCGCTAGTTCATTGGTAAACAAAGCTTTGACTTGGTGGAATACTCAAGTCCAAGCAAGAGGTAGAGAAGCGGCAAATGCTATGTCTTGGAATGATTTCAAGGCATTATTGGTGGAAGAGTTTTGCCTGAGTAATGAGATGGAAAGGCTAGAGAATGAGTTCTGGAATCACAAGATGATTGGAGCTAATCATGCTGGATACACGGATCGATTCCATGAGTTAGCCAAATTGGTTCCCCATTTGGTTACACCTGAGTCTGCAAGGATTAAGAGGTATATGGCTGGATTGGCGCCTGAGATTCGAGGAATGCTCAAGGCAACTCAACCAGCTACTATTCAAAGTGCAATATTGATGGTGGGATTTTGATGATGAAGTGTGCAATGGGACGCTAACTAAGTGCTCTGAGAAGAGAAAGAGTGTGGATGAACCTGCTAAGGCTAGTGGATTTGGAAGGGATGTAAAGAAGGCAAAGGGTGGTACTAACTTTGTGGCGGCAGCTCCATCAAGAGAGGGGTATGCTGGTTCGCAACCCTAGTGTGCTAAAGGCCATACACATCATCACGAGAAGGCTAATTGTAGGGTATGTTTCAATTGCTAGAGGCCCGATCATTTTGCAAGAGATTTCCGTTCACGTGCGATACCGGCAGCACCTGTGAATGCTGTTGATGCAAGGCCTAACCAAAAAGCATGTTATGAGTGCGGTGACCCTAATCACCTCAGATATGTTTGGCCTAAGTTGAACCGAGAATCTGGACAATCTGGGAATCAGCTAGCTTTGGGATGGCGTCGTAATGATCGTGGTGGTGGGAATCAAGTTAGAGGAAGAGCGTACAATGCAAACATGAATGCGGCAGAGGCTGCCAAGGATTCAAGCGTTGTCACAAGTACTTTTTCTATAAATGATCATTTTGATACTGTTCTGTTTAATTATGGAGCTGATTTTAGTTTTATCTCTACTAAATTTGCGCCTATACTTAATGTGAAACCTAGTATAGAAAATCCTGGTTATGTGATAGAGATAGTTGATGGTAAGAAAGTGGAAGTTGATAGGATTATCCGTGGTTGCAAACTAGAACTAGGATATTCCCTAATCACTATATAATATTTTGATACTTTAGGGCACGATAGTTTTGATGTGTTACGTAGGAATGGAATTGCTTTGTCCCACAATAAGGCCGTCGTGATTCGTGATAGTATGCAACGAGAAAGTAGTAGAAATTCCCTTAGTGGATGGCGAGATACTGAGAGTTCATGAAGAACGTGTCGAAGATTCAACTAAGGCGTTGAAGAATGCAAAAGTGGACGAACCTAAGATTAGTGATATTTCCGTGGTCCGAGAGTTTGCCGAGGTATTCCCGGATGACTTAAAGGGATTACCACCGCAACGACAAGTTGTGTTTCGTATCGAATTAATTCCTAGAGCGATGCCTGTTGCAAAATCTCCCTATCGTTTAGCGCCCTCGGAGATGCAAGAAATTGTTCGCAGAACACCTGGTAAGGGTTTTGCAAGACAAGGTGTTTAATTACGACTAGTCATCTCCATGGGGAAAGCAACCTGTGTTATTCGTGAAGAAGAAGGATGGATCTATGCGTATGTGTATCGACTATCGTGAATTGAACAAGCTAACTATGAAGAATCGTTACCCTCTTCCGAGGATTGATGACTTATTCGATCAATTGCAAGGTGCGCGTTATTATTCTAAGATAGATCTTCTATCTGGTTATCACCAGCTTAGAGTGCATGAAGATGATATTCCAAAGACGGCGTTCAGAACAAGGTATGGGCATTTTGAGTTTACCGTTATGCCTTTCGGATAGACCAATGCGCCAGCTATTTTTATGGATTTGATGAACTGAGTTTGTAAACCATATTTGGATAAGTTTTTTATTGTATTCATCGATGACATCTTGATATATTCAAAGACGAAGGAGGATCACGAGGTTCATCTAAGATTAATGTTGGGTTGTGACAAAGGAGGGTTGTACGCAAAAATTCTCTAAGTCTGTGAATTTTGGCTAAAGAGGTACATTTTCTTGTCACGTGGTGAAATCAAGGTGGTGTATTTCTTGTTGACCGAGGAGTTGAAAATAAAATCATGTGAAGAACTGGAAGGCCCTACTACACCATCTGAAGTTTGATCGTTTTAGGATCTGGTTGGGTTATTATAAAGTTTTATCGCCAAAATTCTCCAAGGATTGCCAAATACTCTCACCTTGTTTAACTCAGAAAAACCAAATAAAAGTATGAGTTGCGAAGTGAAGAGCAAGAAGCGGCTTTCAGACCTTGAAGATAATTGTATCGATGCGCCAATTTTGTCTCTACTCCGATGGAGTGGAAGATTTGTAGTTTACCTGTGATGTGTCTATTCAAGGATTGGGATGTGTGTTTGATGCAAAGAGACAATGGAATTGCCTACGCATATAGACAATTGAAGGTTATGAGAGAAGTACACTACACATGGACTTGAGTTAGGAGCGGTAGTGTTTGTGTTAAGACCTAAGCGACATTATCTTTTCGGCTCGAAGAGTGTTATTACATGGATCATAAAGAGTCTTCAGCACATATTTGATAAGAGGATTTGAATATGCGTCAATGGAGAGGATTAAAGCTGTTTAGTGACTATGAAATTTTTAGTGTGAGATTCACTACCATCCTAGGTAAGGCGAAGGTTGGTGGCATGCCTTAAGTAGGGGAAAGAACGTGTTGAAGCCTAGACGTGTTCGCGGCTATGGCTATGACGATTCAATCTTTTTTGGAATGAAGGTTATTGATTTTGGCGCTCAAAAGGAAGCGTTTGAGCAAGAGCATTTTCCTTGCGATCGCGATTAAATGGATTTGGCAGAAACAAATGGAAAAAGAGAATATGATCGAAGTCTATACTTTATGGATCATTATTGGGTTCCTTTGGTAGGTGATTGAAGGATTAAAATTATGGACGAAGCATATTAAGTCTAAGTATTCTGTACATCCTGGACGGTTATGATTGTATTATGATTACGAGACAGGTATTGGTCGTCTAGGAATACAAGAGAGATATTGCTACATATGTTAGTAAGTGTTTAGCGTGTTCCAAAGTAAAAGCAGAGCACCAAAGGACTTCGGGCTTATTGCAACAACCTGAGTAATCAGATGGAAGTGGGATAAGATCACTAATGGATTTTGTTTATCACTAAGCTACCTGGTCAAAAGATGGGCTGACACGATTTGGGTCATAGTTGATAGACTGACTAAGTCGGCTCATTTTCTGGCTATAAGAGAAGACTATAGTATGGAAAGATTAGCAAGGATTTACATCGACGAAATAGTCGCGCGACATGGAGTTCCTGTGTCGATTATTTTAGATAGAGATGGAAGGTTTTACTTGCGTGTCTGGGAAGACTGTGCCAAAATGCTGTAGGGACAAGGTTGGATATGGAGTACGGCTTTCATCCCCAAACGGATAATGGTAAAGTGAGGTACGATTCAGACATTTAGAGGATATGCTTAGAGCATGCGTAATTGATTTTGGTGGTAGTTGGGATGTTCATCTACCATTGCTTGAGTTTTCCTACAATAATAGCTATCATTCAAGCATAAGATGTGCTCCGTTTGAAGCATTGTATGGAAGGAAGTGTAGGTCGCCTGTTTTGTGGGCTGAGATTGGTGAAAGTAGTTTGATTGGGCCTGAGTTGGTTCAAGAGATGACTAATAAAGTAGTGTTGATAAAAGAGAAGCTCAAAGCGGCAAGAGATCGTCAAAAGAGCTATGCGGATAATAGGCGTAAACCGTTAGAGTTTGAGGTAGGAGATCGAGTTATGCTAAAAGTGTCACCTTGGAAAGGTGTAATTCATTTTGGGAAAAAGGGTAAATTGGCACCGAGGTATGTAGGGCCATTTGAGATTTCTTAAAGGAGTTGGTCCTGTAGCTTATCGGTTTAAGATTACCTGAGTAATTGAGAGGAGTTACATGTCACGTTCATGTGTCAAACCTAAAGAAAGTGTTTTGGCGGGATGTAGTTTACGTGTTTATGTGCCATTGGACGAGATTAAGGTTGACAAAACTCTTCGTTTTGTTGAGGAACCTGTAGAAATTATGGACCGTGAAATTAAGAGTTTAAAACGTAGTAGAATATCGCTTGTGAAAGTTTGTTGGAATTCTAAGCGTGGACCTGAGTTTACTTGGGAACGCGAAGATTATATGAAGTCTAAGTACCCTCAGTTGTTCATTGAGCGGAACTGATGAATCCGGTAGTTAAAATCTCAGCCTCCCTCCCTTTTTCTCATTGTTTTAGGGGACGAGATTTTCTAAAGGAGGGGATACTGTGACAACCATGACTTGAGCAGGTTAGTCAAACCGTTAGTGTTGACTTATGGATCTGTTGCAATGTATGGTATGTGTGATTATATGTGTTTATATGCGTTTATGTGGTTTTGTGTGTTGATAATCAATTCAATTGAGCGTGAACGTCTCATTGGGATTGGATTTCGTTGTGATATTGTGGAGTTCATTTCGTTCACTTTTGGTGACAAAGAAATGATTTTTGTGATATTTAAGCGTTTTAGTGATTTATCTGTATAGTAATTTTTACTATTACATTGTTTTATATGTTAGTAATATTAAGATGAGATTAAGTTTTAGTAGTAAGATATGAAAGAAATGTTTGATAAAATATGAGAGTTTTGAGGGACTTTCTATTTATAGAAAGTGAATTTGTGAAATGAAAAGTATTTTTGGAAAAGTATAGTAAATTGCGTTTACGCAAAAAGGTATGCGCAAGAAACAATATGAGAGACCAACCAAGCATGTAAGACTTGTCACATCACTCCTTACACAAAGCATGATCCAACCAAAACTTGTCCCTAGTCTTACATGGCCTAAGTGAGTTTTAAACTTATTCTTTTTGTCCTCTTGGCTTCCCTAACCGGTTACACAAAGAAGACACACCAAAACCATTTGTTGGTTTCCCTAAGATGGTATTCATGCATGTTTAGCTATAAATAGGAACAAAAAAGTAGAAATATGCACATACTTAACTCTTTCAAGTAAAATCAAACACATATACTCTCTCTTTGAGCTCCATACCTATGGCTCACTATTCACACATGCATATCTTCATAGTTTTTTATTTCTAAGATAGTACAAGTGTTAAAGGGTTATTATTATACATATACAAGGTGTCTTGGAAGCTTGGTTTGGTAATTAAAAGGGTTTTGCAAGCAAGAAAGAATTAGGGTTTTCTTGATAAAAGTTAGGGTTTTGTGGAAGTAATTAGGGTTATACACTTGGGTCTTGCTTGTGTATTATCATCATTCATCTTCATTAAGGTCTTCTAAGAACCTTAATCTTTTCAATATATTAATATCATGTTTTATATAATTGTGTATAGTTAACTCATCACCTAGGTTTATTTTATTGAAGTTTATAAAATGAAATCATGTACATACATACATGAATTTATTTTCTTTATGGTTAAGATGATGTTTAAAATATGTTAATATGTTTAAAGCAAGGATTTACAAGCAATGTATAGTTTTATATATTAGTCTGTCAAGTTTGATTATTTATTTGATTATAAAGTTTAGATAATAAATAAATTATGTGAACAATTTTCTTGACAATATGAACTTATTATGATGGACACAATGTAGAGGACTTAATTATATACCATGGATGTTAATTTAAAAATTAGAAGACTTGTGAAAATGTTATAAAGTTTAAAAGTGTATAAAACAAGTTAATTAAACTTTTAATTGCTACTGTTCATTCGAACCATATAAATATTTATTTTATATTTTATAAAAATAATACATCTCATAAGGATCGTAAGCATAAAAGAAACTTGAAACTTTGATAAATAACGAAGGAGATATGGTATTTACAAGATTATACGTAAAAAGTGTTTTTATGAAAACTATATAAATTTGAACCTCAACTGAATGTTTTATATTTTTCCTTAAAAGTACATATTTTTTGGGTTTTAAAAATATAAGAAACTTGGAGAACCAATGGATAATGGACTAGTTATAGATTTTACATGTTTTAAGTAATTAAATATGTAAAAGTAACTTTATAAAAGTAGTTTTATAAAAACCTGCTACTGTTCATAATAGTAGGATGTTAGGAAATATTTTTCTTGGATAGAGCTTTTAATTAAGAAGACATAGGAGAAAGAATAACTAAAAACCGAATTAAAACGAATAAGATATGATGTTTATACGATTTCAACAATTAAAATATATAAAAAAGTATTTTTATAAATTTACACATACTGTTACTGTTCATAACAGTAAATATGAATATAATAAATGTAATGATTTATTATATTTTTCAAATACGATTCTATACATATAAGAATGTTAAAAATGGGATTAAAACGAGAAAGATACGACGTTTTTACTAAAAGTGATATTTATAAACGTTTTTACTTGAATACAATATATTTTCTCAACAATTAAATTATTTCATATAATAAAATTATAAAAATAATACATCAAGTGTTTATGGCAAATAACAAATTGTTGGACAAATATATCATCTTTACAAGTACAAATTAAATTGTTTAATTTTATAAATTAAACAAACACTTTTAGGTGGTGATGTAACTATATAGAATTATATGTGGTATTAGTTATTCAAGTACTTAGTACTCATACGACCTATATTTAATTAGGTTGCATTCGGTCATATCCATGACGTTTTCATTCACTTGATTTATTTCATTCATTTCCTTTACCGAGGTGAGTTCATAGCCTCATGTTTTACTATATCAATGATTTACAACTTTTGGGGTGAGAAACATGCATTGTTTTACGATTGGACGCAAGGGCACATTTTTACATGATTACGTATTTGCCTAAGTAGCGATAACCCTCTGAGCCCATTATCATGAACTGTCAATTACTTTGTGTGAGCGCGAATGTTATAAATAGATCTATTTGGGATTGACATCCCCATTCAGGTGAGTAGCGCTCATTGTGCCGGTTTTTCCGGACAACGGACGTATACCATGTCGGATTTAGGATGTTGCGGGTTAAAACATCGTCACGGGCAATGTTGGAAATTTATGTTGTATTTTATACATGTCAAGCTTCAGTGTCATGAGCTTAGGGAAACGTAATTACATTTTGTGATGTTTGCATCTGTTGCATTATCACGGGTAAAATCTTGCGGTCCTACATTACATTTTACATAAACCTATGAATTCATCAACTTTATGTTGACGTTTTAAAGCATGTTTTCTCAGGTCAATGAGGCATGAGGTGCTAAAGATACATTGGTGATACTCTTTTGGGGAGTCATGCATAAAAGATTTGGAGTCATTATATCTTGGGATATTTGTTATGATCTAAAATCTTGTCATTTCAATGTTGAATAATTTAAGTCGTTGTGCCTTGTATTAAACAATTTCAATAAATCCAATGTATCGTATTTCAAACGACTCTTTTAGAGGTCGTTCTCATATCTTGTGCTATTGATCTATGAAGTAACGCTCCCGGACACATTATTCCGCAGCGACCCAATTTGGGGGTGTTACATAATTTGATTAAATGGCTCTTCCTAAATATGCCTATTGATAGTTTACATCGATAGACTTTGTATCTCATTAGGAGTGCACACTAAGCAAGTAGAAATTAGATTTCTCCTTAGTCAATCTAGACAAAATGCACCTCACATATGTGCTTTGAAGCATCAAGATGATAACTTGCTCCTGTCTGATGCAATTATATGACTTCATGATTATTTTGATGCTCAACGATTAATTGCATATCTATTAAATGCATGTCTATTACAAAGGCGTTTGTCTTTTTCTAGCAATTTAGATAAAATATCTCTTAGTTTATCTAAATGACACATGCTACTAAATGTTAAATGCTAGCATGTTTTACATGATGATTACATTTAAGATTATCATGTTTAGTTTGTGTCATCTTACATGACTTACATGTTAATTGTGCACATACACTATGTTAGGTTGATGTATGACAAATAAGGTTTAGATGTCATACAGTCTTACACATTAATCTTGTTGATTATTGTGTTGATGCATGCTTAGATAAACTTGCATGCTTATATCTATATGTCTTATACATCTATGTATATACTTTCTCACACTAGAATATCTTTCTTCGCGTCCGGGTCACTAATCTAAATTTTCAAAAGAGTCATAAAATGGTCTTAAATCTTCTAGAGTCTTCCTTCACACATTTCTTTGATCACCATCTCCCTTTCTTCCAAATAATCCACTCTTTGTCTTTTGATCACACCTCTTCTCACTCAACCACGCCTCTTCAACCATAGAGATGGCTAATCTCTTTCCTCCACTATTTCCGCTACCACCTTTAAGACAACTGTATACCTCGTCGTGTGATTGTTCAATGAACATTCGCAATGCTCAGGAAGAGCTACACAAATTTTTGAGTATAGTTTATCGTACGCTAACCACCATCCATCTTGACATTGTCAAGCTCGTCGTCTCTATCTTCGTTTGTTTTCTTTATTATTATTATTATTATTATTATTATTATTATTTTCGCGTATGAAACACACCGAAGATACGTCACCATTTCCTTCGGGACAATGTCTAAAACGAAACATCTCCATCGAAAAGGTTGCGTCTGAAGTTAACATCGCCGACATTCTTTCTTCACCCCTCAATCGTGAATCGTTAAATTGTCTTCGTCTTGGTCTATGAATGATAGAACACATTCTGTAAATCTTTCTCTTCCTTTCTACTAGTCTCGATTCTAGTCTATATTCTATTCCGCGTGTCTTGACAACTTAACTACTTCATCCGAAGTTCTTTAAGTATTTTTAATTAGTGAAATGGAAATGAAAATGTCACTCCGTTCGAAAAATTTATTATTCTTTTCGCGTATGGAAAAACATCACCAAAGAACGTCACCATTTCCTCAGAACAATGTCAAAAGGAAACATCCTCCATTCGAATAGGTTGGTCTAAAAGATAAACATCGTCGGACATTTTTCTTTCCCCTAACCGCGAATTATTAAATTCTCTTTGTGTAGGTCTAGGAATGATGGAACACATTCCGTAAATCTTTCTCTTCTTTTCTACTAGTCTCGATTCTAGGGTCTATTCTCTATTCCATGCGTCGTGGCAACTTAACTACTTCATCCGAAGTATTTAAGTATTTTTAATTAGCGAAATGAAAATTAAAATGTCACTCCTTTCACAAAATTCGTCAAGCCCTAAACTCATATCTGTTGCGGGTCCGGGGGCCCACGATCTATTTGCGGCCCACTGATATATCTGGGACCGCCGACAGCAGGCTTGAGATATCTGTCATTTTTTTTCAAATCATTAAACAAACACACCCTCTCTCTTTTCTGCTGCTAAGAGCTGACGTCTTTCCTACACCCAAACCTATGCCTAATATCTCTCTATAGATTAATGGGTCATCCTCACATCCTAACACTCAAAGCATCATTGCTTATGTAGTTGTAGGTCAAGTGAATTTCATAATGAAATGCGTTCATTTCAAATACATCCTTCCGATCGTCATTACTCACAAAATCTCTCACATCTTGGTCTCACTTCAGTTAAACCTCTTTTCTCATCTCGAATGGTCTTTTCACTTCTAAACGGTTCCTCTCTTTCTTAATAATCTTCTCACTTCGGATCTGTGTCTTCACTTCTAATAAGTCTTTTTATTTTAACGTTTTTGTCACTTCTAAACGTTTTGTGATAGAAACTCCAAAGATGCTTATGTCCTTCAGAAGAAACAATTTATCAATATTTTTCAAAAATCTTGACGTTTTTGATAATCACAAAATTTAAAATGCTAAAGCAGTTCAATGTAAAATTAAAACGTAAAACAAGTATAATAGTAGTAAAGTTTTCAATTCCGCAATAAAAATTTATTATTCACCTCTCAGGTAATTGAATAGACAATAAATGCTACTAATGTAAGTTTATGAATGATCAATAGGATAACTTTTTGTATTCAACGTCTACCACGTTTTATT
Source organism: Tanacetum coccineum (assembly GCA_026074375.1). Lineage (NCBI taxonomy): Eukaryota > Viridiplantae > Streptophyta > Magnoliopsida > Asterales > Asteraceae > Tanacetum > Tanacetum coccineum. The sequence continues at coordinate 13,229 of BQNB010080178.1, forward strand.
AAAATCCTGTTACTTACCAACATTACACAAAACATTTTCACTACTATAAAGCACGCTAATGTTTTATTCAAAATAAATTTTTGAATTCAAATTTTTCCGGACTATAAACGACTAGAAAGTTCAGAAAATCTCTCTTACACAAAAGGTCAAAAAATAGGGAGCGCCCTGTTAGGGCCGCCCCCTTAAATACATAAGGGCGGCCCCCTTAATTTTAAAGGGACCGCCCACCTATTTAAGGGAACCGCCCATAGACTGACGCTCCTCCAGTTTGTCTATAAATACTGGACTATTCTCCACTATTTTCTTTACTTTGCACTATTCTTTTGTTCTAAAACAACCCACAAATCTCATTAAAATCAATTGATCATTATCAATAAAGCTTTGTTTCCAAGTGTCCAGCTAATTCCTCATGTGCAAGAGAAGGAATATTTTCATCATCAATATGAAAAAGGATTACACGTTTGTTGCGTTGTTGCAATCTTTATTGCATTCATCATCATAAATTGTAAAATTATTTGTTAAATCTTGTAAGTTGTGTGTTGTTAGATATTGTGTGATTGTATGGAAATGTATAGTTAGATTCTTGGTGGATCTTTCCTAGTAGTTTTGTGGATTATACGTAGTGCTTGGTTGAAGTAAAAGTGGATTGAAGGGGAAAACTTAATGGTGTGAAGAAGTTGTGTAGTCTTGTTCAAGTGTGAAGTCAAGTGTGGTAGTGAGTTGTGAAGTTTGTGGTAGATGAGTTCTAGCTAAGATTAGAACTCCACATCGAGTTTAGTTTGTCGAAAATCAAGATAGCGAAATTTATGTGAGGTTTTCTCCGCCATAAGGGAGTTGTTTGACATAGTGAAGGAAAACTCTCGAATTAGGTGTCGAGGTTGGGTAGGGCGAAGAGGTGCTACGTTACAAGACCACTTTAAATACCTCGCGTTGTGGTTTGATACGTTTTTACCCTTATCTCTTGTTATCATTTATTTTTTCATTATACTCCTATTGATTGTTTAGATAAGTATATTGTTCATATTGTGCAAGTGTTGAATTCACATAATAAGTCGAATCTAGAATTTTTATAAACACTTTAAAATCTTAAATTAAAAAGCGGTAAACTATTCAACCCCCTTTCTAGTTTTCCTCAATTGGTATAAGAGCCACGATAAACAATATTTTTAAAATAAATTATATTTTAAATTGAAATCGATGTATGGAATCAGAAAATATTTAGGAACGGGCAATCTATGCAAGACCACCTTATGTTGAAAGTAGATGGATTTATTAATTGGAAAAATGTATTCGAAACATATGTGAGTTCAAAAGATTAGATCTTTGACATGTTATCTATCGATGGTGATTTTCCTCCTATTCAATAATTCCCAAACTAAAAAGGATGAGTTGTGCCTTTAATAACAAAATGTTGATCTTAAAAAAAAACTTGCAAAAAATAATGAAGCTAAAATGGTAATTTATAATGTTTGCCACGTAAACGATATTAAAGAAGTTTTACAATGTTGTGTCAAAACGTAAAAAAAATTGGGATTACTTTATTTAATCACTCATCAAGGTAAAATCAAGTCAAAAGCTTAACAAAAATAGATCTTCTTGTCAACAATTAATGAACAATTTTACGATCCGGAAAGAGGAACTCAATAGATAATGCCTTTGCTAACTTTAACACTATTTTTACCTAGTCTAAAAGCACTTGACTGAAGGTTTTCTAGCAAGAATTATGTAGGAAGTTTCTTATGGTTACATCCAAAATGGGCGCAAAAGTCACGACGATTTGAAGAATCAAACGAATCTGACAATCTATCACTTAACGAACTCATTGGAAATTTGAAGGTTTATGAAGAAGTAATTAAGAAAGATTATGAAACCGTCAAAAGCAAAAGAGAAAAAAGTAGATATGTTGCCTTGAAAGCTAGAAAGGAATCTAGTGATGATGATAGCTCAACCTCCAATAGTGAAGATGAGAATTACGCCATGGGGAAGCAGACTTCAAGAAATTCTTCAAATGACCGAGGACGATTCGTTAAGACAACCACACAAAGAAAGAAAAATCATTCTAGAATAAAGACGACAAAATGGCAAAGGCGAAAAGAAATTGTTTCAGTTATGTGACTCAAATCATTTCATCGGAGAATGTCCGAAACAATCAAAATATCAAAATCAAAAGGCGTTTGTTGGAGGATCTTGGAGTGATAGCGACGAAGATGAAAAGGAGAAGAAAAAGGACGAAAAGTGTCTTATGGCTAAAGATTCTAATGAGGTACTTTTCGAAACCGAATACTTTAGTGATAACTAATCATCATTAGACGAAAATGACTTAGATAGTGAATATAGTAGACTATGCAAAATAGGACTAAAAGTCATGGCTAAAAATAAAACTCTAAAACAAGCAAAAATAAAATTAGAAAATGAAGCACTAGAATTAAAAGATAAATTATCTAGGTTAGAAAAAGGTAAGGAAGTAAATGAAGAATGCAAATTATGTCAAGACCTTAAGTTTGAAATGAGAAAGCGTAGAAAAGGAATTTAGGCTAAATCAATTTAATGATAGTAGTCACTCACTTAAGAAAATAATAAGTTCTCAAAAACCTTCCGGAGATAAATCTGGTTTAGGATTTAATTTTACCAAAGGGGTCACTAGCGAAACCAAACAAGTAAATTTTGTAAGAGCTCAAGAAGTCAAGTCGAATGAAAAGTTAATAGAATCAAACCCAAACTCAAAACCAAAATTTATACTTATAAACAATACTAAAATTCTTATTGCAAGTGATGATGAGGTAAAACATTTTTACAAACCTTCCTTAAAACATGGAGTCGGATTTACTAAACCCACAATGAGGTCTAAAACACCTCCTCCGAGAAGAAAAGAAAACTTTCATCCTCGTTCCAAAACACCTCAACCTAGGAGTAGACCAAGGTAGACCAAATTACTCTAACACTAATCAATAATGTGGAATCATCCACACCAACAAGCTTTATCCAAAGTAGAAGTTGCTTCATCGTGCATGTGTGTTCGAATCAAATGGCAAAACATTGTTCGGAAAAAACAATAACTTGGACCCATGAAATGATGGGGACCAAATGGCTAAATCATAGATCTTCCGAGGTTAATCATCTACAAAGCATACTTTGGCGTTCGTCAAAACACAAATTGAAGAATCATTATAGGATTTCCAAAATTCTAATCCTTAAAGCTTGCTACCTGAAAAGATTTTTAAAGTAATTTCTCTTGAAGGGTAAGGTACGTCTCATCTCTTTTTTTTATAATTACGTAAATTTGATTGGTATGTGTAATAATTAGTATAGTGATAGATAGGAAATATGGTAGGTCCACTTAGAAATGCCATTGTTGGTTTTCTAGTTTTATAAAGATAAATCTGATTCATTAGGAACCATTTTTTCACATGGATTCTCTCATAACACTATAAACATGGAAATCTTATATGGCCATCGAACTACGTAGATGAAGAAAAATGAGTTAGTAGAAATAATTTAACATAGAAGTGGAATTAGATGTGCATCGGAAAAGTCTTAAACCACTATAGATAAAACTCCTCCCCCGTCTAAAACATCACCATTGGAAGATGATAAGTAGTCGAAGAAGAAGCTTATTGGAGGTTAGTAAAATAAACCCCATAGGCAATGATCTTGAAGACCATTTCATTAGAAAATAATCAAATTTGTTAAAATTAAAGAATCTATAACTCTATCCCCTAGAAAACGTTATTGGTATCTAAATTCCAATGAACTCCTTAGTCGCTTGCTCAAGACTCAAAAGCAATTTCTTTTGCTTTATTTCAACAATAGAACACTAAAAATATAAATGAAGCATTAAAAGATAAAATTGAAGGTATATGGCCATGCAAGAGGAACTAAACCAATTTAAAACAAAACAATGCATGTTTGGGAAACTTAGTCCTCAAAATCTATGGCTTATGCCATTATAGGACAAATGGGTATAAAGAAATAAACTCGATGGCAATGGCATCGTTAACAGCTAAAACAACCCTTCCAACAAAAAACTAACAACAAAGTAGGTTTAGTCGCCCAAGGTTATTAATCAACAAGAGAGAATTGATTATGACGAAACATATGCACTCGTAGCTTTAGACTAGAGTCCATAAGAATACTTTTAGCTTATGCTTGCGCACTAGACTTTAAGTTATACCAAATGGATGTGAAGAGTGCATTCCTTAACGGTTTTATCAATGAGGAGGTTTACGTGGACAGCATCCAGAATCTTCTGACTTCGCAAAACCTAATTATTTCTTATAGACTTAAGAAAAGGGCACTTTATGGTCTAAAACAAGCCCCAAAAGCTTGGTACGATCGATTAAAAGCCTTTCTTATTAAACATGATTACTCCATGGGAATGGTAGATAACACACTCTTCATAAAAAGGAACACTCCATCTCGTTATTGTCCAAATATATGTTTATGACATTATATTCGGATCAACTTGTCAAGAAATATGTGATGACTTTGCCAATATTTTCTTAGGATTACAAATAAAACCATTAGATGATGGAATATTTTTTAATCAATCAAAATTTATTAAGGAAATGCTTAAGAAATTTAGACTAGAAGACTCTAAGCCAATGAAAACCCCTATGTCTACGAAACCAAAACTCACGAGAGACGAGACGGTAACGTCCGTAGATTAATACCAAAATATAGAGCATGATAGGTAGTTTATTATACTTAACTGGCATGTAGAACCCGATATCATGTTTAGTGTTTCCTTCTGTGCACACTTTCAAGTGGATTCCCAAAACCTCTCACTAGAAGCGGTTAAACGCTATCTCCGCATACATTAAAGGCATTGCGTTTGGGATATTAGGGTATCCTAAGGGTACGGCATTAGATTAAAAGTGTATGCGAATTCGGAGCATGGGGAGATTACGTAGATCGCAAAGAGCATTGTGGTGGTTTGCACGTGTATGGATGTTGCCTAACATCTTGGTTTTCGAAAGAAGCCAAACCGCTCTTTCAATCTCCACAACCGAAGCGAACATGTAAGCGCCGGACAAGAAATGTCAACAAGCCCTCTGGATTGAAACATAGCTTCGTAGAATATGGTGTTAGGGTAGATGTACATTCAATAATGCTTTGTGATAAACAAAGGGGCTATAGGTTAAGTAAGAATCTCCGTTCAAACTCCGAACAAAATACATTGAAATTTCGTATACGTCCTTCGGATAATGTTCAAAAAAGGGAATATTATATAGAAAGTCTCAGAGACAACAAACGCGGCATATTTTCTAACTAAACCACTTAAACGTTGGAGCTTGTATTTAACGTTACTTTCGTCTAGTATAGGAATGATGGAACAAAATTTGATTAAGTTTTCAGCATAATAAAGAAATGATAATCATCAATAAACTGTTTGTCAAAAATCTAGAAAATTTTTTTCAAGGGTGTCGGCCCCTTAATTCATAAAGGGTGGCTCCCTTAATTTAAGGGGACCACCCACTGATGATTAATATTTTTTTTCTGTGTCTAGCATTCTATCTTTACCAAAAAACACAAGTGGGAAAATGTCTATAAGCAAACTTTTATATATTTGCTATATAAATGCATATTAATTATACAATATCGTCCCCAATTATTATTCTAAAAGGCTTTCTCACAATAGGGAGCCTTATGAAAATCCATTTTATTAATATTGTTGGGATATGTAAATCATTTTTCACATATGCATAATATACTCTTAATTGTTGTTTAAAGTGTATAATCTAATATTATATTTTCGACAATCTTGGTTGAGCAAATTAAATCAGGAGGCATTTGGATTACGTTCTTAGGTTTTACATGTTCTTAGTGTTCGAAATACTCGCTATCTCCACTTTTGTCGCACTCAGGCACACACTAGTATGTGCACAAAAGTTTGGTTCGTTTTTTTTAACTTAACCCCTTTGTCAAGAAAATTATTTGTGTTATATCTAGTTACTAATTTTATTTGCTCTTCATTTATTTGGTCTTCAATTCACATATGATTATATATGCCAAAATTAGGTGAAATAGTTTATCTACAACTGTCAAATGTATGTAGAATGTTGAATGCATAATTGCTATATGCTAAGAAAATTAATTGCCATAAAAATGACTGGACTTGCTGCAAATTAACCACCAAACAGAAAACCCGAACAAAATTTTGATGAAAAATAAATTTTTGGGAAAAATGGGATTAATAGCAGTAGGCGGCCCCTTTAGAATTCACAAAGGGCGGTTCTTATCCTTTAAGGGGACCGACCCCTAATTAAGGGGACCGGCCTAGTAGATCATGGGTAAAATAGTTTTTTCATCCATTTTTGACTAAATACCCTCTAGACTTAGCTACTGTTTCCCTAAATTCACTAACATTTCTTGGATTTGATCCTTTAAATGTTCATTCTTCCTAATTTAAACCTTTCCTCCACTATAAATACATCCTCAAACCATCACATCACAATCATCCTCAACCAAGACACTCTCCTAAACAAACCCACATCCAAAATCAAGGGTGGGCTAGCCCAAAATGAGTGTGAAACCCATTTGGAAGAAGAAACTAAACCCTTGTAACACATCCAATGAGCTCAATGTAAGTTCACCTACACCAATGCCAAAACCACTCACTCCTCATCATGAACCATCTCAATAAAATAATCACCCCAATCATGCATCACCAAATCCTTACATTAAGGACACTCCCACATCACCACAAGTTGTCTCACATCCTCCATTTCCCATCTCATTTATAAATTCACATGTTACTCATACTCAAGCTCCACCTCAAAGTGACAACCAAACTCAACAAACACCGCCTTTATCTCTAAGTAGAGAAATCCTAGTTAATGACATTAATCAACTACAAGACCTATCAAATCTCTTAGCCATGCATCTCTCGCAATAACAAAACAACATTCCATCATCACCTTACTCTCCAAACCTACCACACACCCTCAAAATTAACCAAGTTGAAACCCATGTTGGGTATTGCCCTTGTTGCATCTTCACCCAAAAATAATTCCTTGCTTTAAGTGGGGATATCAATTGGATTGAACTTTTCCTCACTTGACCTCATCCACCACCTAGAGTTCAAAGAGATTACCCTTCCACAACCTCCTCTTCTCCAAATCTTCGACCAACTAATCTCATAATATGCCTCCAAATAATCGTCAAACCCTTTTGTGTCGCAAGCAAGTCAAAAATCCTTCTATGGCTATTTAGGAATTTTTTGTTTTTCTTTATGTATGCTTGTGTGAAGTTCACACACACCACATTGTCATAAAATGAATGAAGTATCTTATGCTTGATGTTGTCGCACTTGTTTCATATTTTTTCCTTCCTATTTTGTACATGTGAGAACTTTTGTATTCGTTCTAACTCATTTTTGTAGGCAAGAAACCATAGATCTGATTCACTTGGTGCCTGAGACGAGGGGGGAGACATATCAAGGGGGAGCATTTATTTCGTCGTTTTTACTAGCACTTATTGACGCTCGCCTTTTTGATTCTTAAACAAGGGGGACGAAATAACATAAAACTCACTATATAATGTAAATAATAATTTTCATTATGAGTTTTAAATTTTGTAATATCAAAAAGGGAAAGATGTTGATAGAAATAATGCTAAAACATTATCAATTTTTTTTCAATCTTTACGTTTTGATAATCACAAAATATAAAAACGTTCATGTAAAATTAAAGATAAACAAGTAATTAGTCGTAAATTTTCATTTCGACATTTTATCACTTAAGGTATGAATAAATAAATGCTTAATGCATTTTATGATCATAGGAAAATTTTTTATTCAACTCACACTATTATACAAATGTTATTAAATATTAACAAATATTTTCTACAATTAAATGGATTATTAAATTCAAATTTTTGGTACTAAAACGGCGAAAAGTTTAGGAAAATTTCCTACACAAAAGGACCAAAATGGGAGCGCCCAGTCTAGGGCGCCCCCCTTAAATACAAGGGCGGCCCCCTTAATTTTAAGGGGACCGCCCACCTATTTAAAGAGACCACCCATAGACTGACGCTCCTTCAGTTTTTCCTATAAATACTGGACTATTCCCCACTATTTTCTCACCTTTTGCACTTATTCTTTCTGTTCTAAAATAGCCCACACATCTCATTAAAATTATTTGATCATCTAATCATAAAGATTTGTTTCCAAGTGATCCAAGCTCAATTCCTCAAGTGCAAGAGAAGAATACTTTCATCATCAAGTGAAGAAGTATTACACCTTTGTGTGTTGTTGCAATCTTATTGCATCCATATCATAACTTGTAAATCATTTGTAAATCTTGTAAAGTTGTGTAGTTGTTAGATCTTGGTGATTGTTGTAAGTATAGTTAGATCTTGGTGATCTTTCCTAGTAGTGTTAGTTAGGTGTGTTGATTTAGTTGTAGCTTGGTGAAGTGTGGTGATGAAGGAAAACTATAGGTGTGAGAAGATGTGTAGTCGTGGAAGTCATGTTGTGTTAGTGAAGTTGTGAAGTTGTTGGTACGTTGGCTCATAGCTAAGATTAGAACTCGACCTCTAGCTTAGGGTCAGACATTCAAGATAAGCAAAAAAAAGTTGGTTGGTCTTTCTCCGCATAAGGGAGTTGTTGACTATAGTGAAGAAAATCTCTCGAAGTTAGGTGCTCGAGGAAGTGGCGAGTAGGGCGAAGAGGTTGCTTTCGTACCGAACACTTATAAATTCTCGGGTTGTGGGTTAATTGTTCTTACTCTTATCTTTGTCTACATTTTCTTTTCATATATCATATTAATTGTTTAGATAAGTATATTGTTCATATTGTACAAGTGTTGAATTCATATAAAGTTGAATCTAGAATTTTTACAAACACTTTAAAACCTTAAATTAAAAAGCGGTAAACTATTCAACCCCCCTTTTAGTTTTCCACACGTTCTTTTTCCACTTCTAATAGAGTATTGGTTCCTTCATCGTTTCCTTCTCACGTCTAAACGTTTCTTCTCTTTTAATAGTCTTGTTACTATTAAAATTCCTCCTATATCTCTTGACAACTTAATTATTTCATCCGAAATATTTAAGTAATTTGCGAAATGAAAATGTCACTCCTTCGCTAACCACATTTCTAGAAAGTGAAGAACATAAAGAAGATATTCAATCTTTAAGTGTTATTGAGTCATCACATTGTTGAGTCTCTCATTATTCTTCCACTATGAAAGAACTACTCATCTTCACACTCCCACCTTTGTTCCTAACATTGTCAACAACAAACACAAAACAAACCTTTAAATTCCCCAATATCAACTTATTTGTTCGATAGGATTCAGATGCACATCAATTGTTAGGACAATCTGATATATAATCTTTTCTATCATCTCTCGTCCAATACGGTTCCTTCTTATAGGTATCACACAATCCTTTCCTACTTTTCGGCTCTATGGAATCATTTTCATTCACATCCAAGAGCACATCGTCTCCATCCTCGTCTTATTTTCTTTTTATTCTTTGAAAAGTATTTTTATATATATATATTATATATAATATATATATATATATATATATATATATATATATATATATATTATATATGCTATTATATATATATATAGTGGAGTGTTATATTGAGAACTCACTTTATGTGCAGAACTCTACAAAACTATTTTAAATCAATCTAGGCCCTTCATCTTTTTGATCAATGGTTATTAAGGCTTGTGGCATAATTGTAATTAATTAGAATATCATATTACATTAAATAATCAATTCAGGGGCAATAAGGGAATTTTGTTTTAACCATCTACATTAACTTCTACTTATATTACGCAATAAAAAATAGGTTAAATAAAAAACATTCTCTCTCTCTTTCAACATATATATGCCGTCTCTATTCCCCCATCCCCAAAAAATTGTTGATCGCCGTCTCTTTTCCTCCATCCCAAAAAATTAGTGATTGATGAAGATTATTAGAACCGTGACGTTTGTGGCTGGAGGAGGGCGACAGCGGCAGCGGTTGGAGGAGGAGGAGAGCGGCGGCGACGACTGATACGATGGTGGGTTCGTGGATTGGATCTGTTTCGAATAAAAAAATATCACATCTTATAGTGTTTGAAACATACAAGGTGGTGGGTTTGAAACATACTGATAAGATTGTGGGTTCGTGGTTTGGATCTGATACGATGGTGGGTTCGTGGTTTGCATCTGATACGATTATGGTGTTTGAAACATACAAGGTATGTGTTATTGGATCTGATACGATGGTGGGTTCGAGCTTTTTTATGAGCTGTCGACATTGGTTGCGTAGGTGATTGCAAAAAATTGCCACTCAGTAAATTGTCTTTGAAATTAACTAAACAAGTTCGGCGTTTGTGGTTAGTCAGCATCATGGGGGATGTCATTGACATTGGACTTTGGATATGCGAATGATCCAAATGCAGTTCTTCATTAAAAAGTGTCACGCTATTTATAATATGCAACTCTACTTATAATATCATCTACTTTCTTCTCAACAATTAGACGGGTGTGCATATATGTTTTGAAAGAGTACATATGTGTTATAAGGCGGGTGCATATATGTTTTGAGGTTGATATAAAATCCAGGAAATATGTAAATATATATGTTTCAATTTGTACATATATGTTTATATTGTGCATATGTGTTTGTTTGTTGTTTTTATATGACTAGTTTATTGTTTTTGTTTTTATATATTTGTTTAGGGGATGGCTCAACCATAGGAATTGTGATGAAGATGATCAATGGATGCACGTGTACTTTTAGATTGCGTGCATAAATGTTCTTCAAGCCGTGCATAAATGTTCTTCAAGCCGTACATATATGTTCTCGAAGCCGTGCATATATGTTTTTAGAAAACGTGCACATGTGTTATAATGAATTTCTGATAACACATTTTGTTTTTGAATGTATTTTATTTGATATCAAATTTTGTATATGAGATTGATGTTCTTGGTTTGTTATAAATTCAAATTTTTTGAATTTGACTGTTCTTTATATTAAAGTTCCTATATGTTGATTTTAATCTTTCGATGTTTAGAAATTTGTATAAAAACACATACATCGATTACTTTCATAAGCAAATAAACTTGTTTTCAAAAAAATTGTATACATTGAACAAATATAAATTTACATTTTAAAGAAAAACATATATGTTTTCTTTTTGAAAACTTATTCGTTGAACAAACAAAAAACATAAAAAAAAAATTCTGAAAAAATATATTTGTGGAAAAAAATGTAAAATTAATTTTTTTTCAATTCCAAAAAATGTGGGGATTAAAAAACGTTTTTTAATTAAAAAGGTAAAAAATAAAGTGAAAATGTATTTTTACTATTATACCCTTTTGAATTAAATAAAAACATTTAATGATACTCAATTCCTATTGGTTTAAAATGGTTCTGTAAAGTTCTGCACATAAAATGGGTTCTCAATATAACGCGCCCCTATATATATATATATATATCTTCTATATATATATATTAGTATATATATATATTATAGATATTTATAATCATATATATATATATATCTATATATTAATATATATATATTTATATATATTATATATCTGACATATTTACAGATATTAGTGTTATTCATTACTTTTAAAAAGGTCATTCTCATAATATTTTTGTGTCCATCAATAAACGAATCCCATTCTCATTTATCAAAAGTCTAATCTTTCTCCGTAAACATACGTCTTGAGTCTTTTAATTATATCATTTAGATTGTTGTTTTTTAAATAATGATTGCATGTGTCTAGCTTCTAACTTTCTTTCAAAAGTGTCATACTTTAGAATAATAAAACCTAGAAGTGCATGTCTAGTTTCCCGCTAATGTTTTGCTATATGTATATGCGCATCTACTAACTTTGTTTTGTAGCACAACAATATTTTGATTCCTTGGTGCCCCAAACAAGGGGGGCATACACTAAGGGGGAGCACTTGCAAGCGTTTTGCTCATTTAAATTGCATCGAACTTCTTGCGCATCGATGGTGATTTATTTGATCCATGGTCCGTTAGAGTCAATATACAAAGAATGTAATTATCATGAGGATGCAATGAGCAAGGGGGGGTAGGGCTTTGTGGTTTAATAGCTTGGATTTATTTTAACCATGATGATAGAACTATTCTCTAGGATAAATGCATAATTTATTTATGGATCCGTTATTATCAATATACAAGGAATGTAATTATCATGGGGACAAAATGAGCAAGGGGGAGCTAGGAGATATGTGGGTAAATAGCATGGAGTTGGTTAAATCGTGATGATAGAAGACTTCACTAGGATGATGCAAGCTCACCTTTATAGGAAGATAGGATCGGGGATTGTCAAATACAATGAAGGGTTCATTCGTACTCCAAATACTTCACCTCATCCACTTCAAAATCACCCTCAACCTTAAGGTCCTCTTCTCATACCTTCAACTTATACACTCGAAGTACCTACCTTCTTCTCTTGCCTACTTTTCATCTCTCATGACCTTTTCTAAACTAACCAAGGAACACACAATCACCTTCACCTTATTTCTTATATATTCTCCGCACACCTCAAACCTATATACTCGGAGCACCTATCCTCTTCTCATTCCTCCAACATATATACCCGAAGCATGTACCCTCTTCTCATGTCTTCTTATCAACATTATATGCTCCAATCATAATCCACATTATACCTTTTTGCTTCGACAAAAGAGGGAGAAGGGAGTGTAAACGAGTAATTTTTAAACTTTACTAAGTGTTATAGTTTACATAGTTTGTCATCATCAAAAAGGGGGAGATTGTTAGTGCAAATATTACGATATTTAATCTATACGATCTCTTTATGTTTTGGTGATGACAAACATGTAACTTGTAATACATAACGTAAAGTACGCAAGTTACTCGTAATCACAAATCATCAATGCATACATGCATCAACAACACTCGATGTCTCAATTCTGCATCAACACCAACATTTGTTTGCACCCGATGTAAATCACGTAAGGTAAGTACAAACAAATTAAACTTGTAGGATGATCAAAGAAAAATATATTTTTTTAACCATTACATTTCTACAAAAGTATTTTTCACAAAAATAAATAAACATAAAATACTTTTTAATAAAAGAAGTGTTTTATTTAAATATAAAATTTGAAATCTGGTTTTCCCCCCAAAATGGAAGCTTCTATACCAGATACAACCTTCCCCACAAAAAGACAAAAAGTGGAGCGTAGTCTAGTGGCGGCCCCCTTATAGGGTCGGCGGCCCCCTAATATATTTGGGGCCGCCGGGACAGCCGTTGCTAGACTGTCAGCTTTCTGCTCCTATAAATAGTGGGTCAACTCCAACTGATTTCACGACCCTTTTGCATGATTTTCTTTCAGTTCTTTCTCTCACTAAATCTCTCTAAATCTTTGATCATTCAACTTGGTTAATCTTGTTTAAATGTGATCAAATCTTCTATCCTTTCCTCCTTTCCTCAAGTGCAAGAGAAGAACTTCGGTCATCTTCAAGATCCGAAGTTATGTAGTCTAGTTAGTCCATTTGTAACATTTGTTACATATAGATCGAGTCCATGTCTTCCAATCTTTAGTAGTGTGTAGATCCAAATGATGTATATATTTGGATGGGTTGATTGTGGGTTGGTTAGTATTTTAGGCCTTAAAATACATTGGTGAAGTGGTAGATTAGTTCTAGCTAAGATTAGGACTCGACATCTAGCTTAGTGTCGAAAAATAATGTAAGCGACGCGGTTTATGTGTTTAGGCCATAAAATACAAGGTTTGTTATGTTGGGCCATAAAACATAACGGGTTTGGTTGTACCCGAAGAAGAACTCGACATCTAGCTTAGTGTCGGAAAATAATGTAAGCATTGGTATAAGGTTTTCTCCGCCGAAAGGGAGCTTGTTGATTAGTGAAGTAACTCTCGAGTTGGATACTCGGGGAGTGGAGTAGGGCGAAGAGGAGCTTCGTGACCGAACCACTATAAATCACCGTGTCGGTTTGCATTTTCTTTTACCTTTCGCTTTACTTATTTCTTTACATTTACCGCTTTACTTTTATACTTGCATTGTGCTTATGATTGTGTAAATGGTTGTGTATATATTGTTAGTTAAGGTTGTGTACTACTTTGTAGTTAATATTGTGGTTGAGTTTGTATTATTAAGATATGTGCTAGTTGTTGTAAAACCTATTATCGACACTTCTCATATTACGTCTAACTTGATCGGGTAATTGATACAAAAGATTTAAAGTTTTTAAAAGGAAACGTATTCACCCCCTCTACGTTTTCCAAACAATTCATGTAAACGCAATTATTCAAAACAGAATGCATAAATAAACTCCAAGCATCCTACGGTCTCTTCTAACCACTTCGCTCTATCTTAGCACCATTAAGCTCACCTGAAAATGATGCTTAAAACGTCAACATAAAGTTGAGCGAGAATCATAGGTTTACGACAAACAACAAAATCCAAAATAAATTTTTAATTAGCTGCTGCAATTACCAAAACAATTCATGACAACAAGTAACAACAACGGGACGGAATGTGCCCACGATCCACAAGCACACCAAAACAATGAGGTAGGTGTACCTCGCCGCTCCACTAATAGTCATAGAAAGGAATAAAAATCCCAATTCCAGACTCTTGGTACCGAAGTCACAATATCACAAGGAGTTGATCACCTCTAAGGATCTTACCCACAAAGTAGGCGAAGTCACATCTCATAACACTGGGTAGGAACGTTACCCCCGCTCCAAATCTCACAACATAACAACATCAACAAGACAATACAAGACAAGCAAAACAAAACAAGACAAGACAAGCATCATTCTCACCCCAAAATAACATGAGAAAAAGGGGCTATGAAACTCACCTTTGCTTAGCTTTCCAAAAGATTCTAACAAAAAGCTTCACAAACAACTAGCACAAATCTAAACAATAAAATAACTCGTGTTACACACTACTAAGCCAAAAGCTTAACACACATGTAACAAAAAGCTCACCATGCCCGACATTAACCAATTCGTTTACACATTATTTCAAAGTCTTACAATTTACCCGAAAACGCAGAATTTTGATGCGACTTAACGTACTCAAAACCTCTACTTACTGACCTCCATAATTCATACCAAAAATCACCTATGTTCATTTATGAGTATATTAACTACCTTATGATTCCCAAGAGCCATTTACATGCACAAGTACTCCTAAGAAAATCAAACTTCAAAACAGTCCCAATTCGGATCTGATTGCACACTAAAAAGTTTGACCCTAAAAACCATACTTAGACAACAAATCAGAGGCTAAAAATTTATGGAAGTTTAATAGACACATAGAACTTGACTTCTGTAAAAGTGCTAATCCTAATTCGAATTTTAAGTAGGGGTTTTACTCCCCGAAATCAGACCCAAATCTGACCCGTATTTACTGTTTTGACAACTTTTCTTGCAAACAATATTTGAATGACTTCCCGACCTCATAAACCTTCGAGGCCGGATGTTCTGAAAACTAGACTCTCTGAGCTACGTTATAGGCACTGGAAACTTGACAAAAGCTATTACCATCATTGAGATATCAGCCAAATGGATGTTCTGAAAACTAGACTCTCTGAGCTACGTTATAAACTCTGGAAACTTGTCAAAAGCTTTTACCATCATTGAGATAATGACGAACAACACAACCCTTATTCTGCTTTAATCAAGATCAACCTCTAACACGAATTAAGTTTAACCAATTACATCCATAAGCATCTAATTAAACCCTAATCATTATAACATGATTAAACATAATTAATTTACTGATTTTAATAAACCCTAATTCCATCATATTAATTATTACATGAATTAATAATTAGAACACAATAAGAATTAATTAAAACTTACCTAGAAGCTTGAATTCTTCACAAAGCAAAAACCCTAAAAAAATTTCCTTGTTTTTCTCTCTTGTTTAACCGGTCACAATAGGGGGGTGAAGGAGGGTTAGAAATTTTGTTTTGTATTTATAGGCCACAATAAAAATCCTAGATAAATCCTAATTAATATTAGATATCAACTAGGTTTCCTATTTATCTTTTTCTTTTCTTTTTCCCCTTTAATCCGGCCGAAACCCCCTATATATATTTTTTTTTTTTTTTTCTTTTTTTTTATTAATTACATAATTACTTACATTTCCTTAATTTTCTACAAAAACCTTAGCTTATTTGCGCATACCTTTTTGCGTAAACGCAATTTACTAGACTTTTAAAAATAATTAACTTTTCATTTTTATTAAACCTAACATTCCAAAAATAGAAATTTCATTTTTTTCATATCCTTACTACTAGAACCTAATCTCTTCCTAATATTACAAACACATAAATACGTATACGTATAATAATTACACAATTAACGCGAAACCGCTTCAATCACCAAAATCATTTCCTTGTCACCAAAAGTGAATGAAATGAATTCCACAAAATCCAATCCCAATGAGACGGTCACGCTCAATGGATTGATTATGCAATCTCACATATCCCACACAAACACATATAAACATGTATAAACACATATAACACATAACCCATACTTATAGAACAGATATTTAGGTCAACACTACGGTTTGACCAACCTGCTCAAGCCACGGTTGTCACAGTATCTCCACCTTGAGAAAATCTCATCCCGAGATTTAACTACTCAAGGCATTAGCACTATCGACAAACAACTGAGGACACTCAGACCTCATTTGATCCTTGTGTTCCTAAGTAAGCTCATGACCACGCTTCGAATCCCAACGAACTTTCACTAATGCTATCATACTACGCTTTTACTCATGACCTCTCG
>BQNB010080179.1:0-26075 GCA_026074375.1 Tanacetum coccineum
AAAACTTACAAGTTTGGATGACATTGGTTCGGTTTTGACGCGAAAGGAACGAATTCATACACCTTTTATATATATGCCCCGCGTCTACTAACTATCAACCCACTAACTATTCTTAACCCATGTTCTTTTGAAAATCTTCAAAATCTTTGTTTTTCCCATCCTTGTGGTTTGTCCGATTTTTACACTTTCGCTTTCAACTTTCGACCTTTTTGACGATCAACTTGTACAACTAGTGTATTAACATCATAATAACCACAAAAGTATAACTTTTAACAAATTTTAGAAAACTTACAAGTTTGGATGACCTTGGTTCGGTTTTGACGCGAAAGGAACGAATTTGTACACCTTTTATATAACCCGCATCTACTAACTATCAACCCACTAATTATTCTTAACCCGTGTTCTTGTGAAAATCATCAAAATCTTTGTTTTCCCCTTCCATGTGGATCGTCCGATTTGTAGAGAGAGAGGAAGAGACATAAAATTTTGTTATTTTGAAAATGAGAGAATGATGAAAAATTTGTTAAGGTGGAAGAATATATGTGTACCAAGGGAACATACTAGCAAGGTTTTAGCCTTCTTGACCCTCCCTATCCACCTAGGCGTCCAAGTATCCTAGGAGAGTCTCAGGTCTTCCTTTTTGCGTCGGGATCACTTAAAAACTCAATTTTTATCTATTTAAAACGTTAACCAAACTTAGTTATCCTTTCCATTGCGTTTAAAATCATTTTTCCATGAACCTAGGTTATTCATACGACACTTATCATATTAAATTGCTACAAAAATCCATTTTGAGCCGTTATCGGCCGACTCCGGACCGAAAACATGAATTTTCGACAAAACTCAACCGAACCTTGCTCATCCATTTAAAAACACTTCAAATAAAAAAATATATCTTGACAACTTATATTCACCCAAAATTTCACCTTTTTACGACTGTTACAGTCTTTTACCGAAATTCACAAAAACAACCGTTTTTCTGACAACTTTCAAGTCTCACACTCATAATTTACGTTTTAATTCCATGCTATTTTATTATTATGAATTTATTAAATAAATAAACCCATTAACACATTTCCAACTTCATTAAATCTCCACACTCGAATAGACTATTGTGTCGGTACGCGCTGCGTGACGATTTCTCGCTAAACGCGGGAAAACTTCACGAAAGCATTGAAAACCTCAAAACCACTCTAAAACAAAAAAAAATGAATCAAAAAATGATTCATTTACGAAATCAATACTTCATCAAACTCCCGGTTAAGCCGAAACCATTTTACGCAAAAATAGTCAACATAAGTCAACTTTTCAGCTTTCATCAAGAAAACTGACAAGATCGAAAGACTTCAAATTACCAAACTATAATATTTTATAATACTTAACCCTGGAAAATATTACCGGTTATCACAGTCTCACCCCCTTAAAGGAATTTCACCCTGAAATTCAACTCAAATCATCAATTCACAATACTGACAGGAAATTCCATTCCTCAAAGAATCACATCAATCACTAGGATTTAGTCTTTTCAAGCGAGGTTTCTTATGATCCCTCTAAAGACTAAGTCTTTCCACAGTCCAATCATATACTTTCTCATGATCAATCCATATCCGATCACAAAATTATAATAGCCTCTCATGCTATCTCTTAGATTCACAATTTCCCAAACTTAGGTCTCTCTGTCTCAGTCGGGTGTCAGGATACGATCCCGTCTTTGACGTGACAACAATTCTATCAGAATTGGCATTGCCAAATCTTTTTGGTTATTCAACCAACGAGACTAACCCTACGGGGTATACGTCCTACACAATACGACTCATATTCTACCTTACTAACACTTTCTCACTCAAAAGCCCCAAGTAGACGTTACTCGGTCAAACAATCTCGACTCTACCCTTCTAGGAAGACCGTTCTAAAATCTAAACCACATCATTATATGCTTTAAACTTCTCCAAATCAATCTACTCAATAAGTGTCTTAGATCTCGCTTCACTTAGGTTGGTCAAGATACCTCTCAAAAGCTTACACAGTCAAAAGTATGATCAGGTTCCTCAATTGGCCATTACACTCTTTCCAATACTCCCCGTAACTATTCACGGTCTATTACCTTCCTACTATATATCCTAACAAGATGGTATAATCGGTCAGCCCGAATACATTTCGAGCCTACAGAATACACTAAATATATCGCACGTCACATCCTAATAAGGAAGTGGGTATCCGCTCTATCACGAGCAACCAATTGCAACGCACTCACACACGGGCAAAACTACGCTCTCAAACTAACACAAAACAATACAAAATACCGCTATCCATGAAGATCGAACAAAATTTCCTTCACTAATACGAAATGGTTTAAATATAAATCACCTAATAACTAGAATGATTCCCCATAACCACCAATACAAAAAGAAACTTTTCTAAGCATAACGGACACTAACCAATGCTACTCGGTTTAGTGATATACACAGATACTAATCCAAACCTCATATACCTTACGCATCTCTTATGGGCTCCTGCCCTCTCCTCATACCATCAACAACCTCAGCCAACTCTAATCGCGCACGTCTCTACTCAGCAAGCTGTAACCGTAAATCTCGGTTCTCTCCCTGCATATCACTGATGGCATGTCACAAAGTTGCTCTTTGTGCATCCGTCTGACCTGCCCAAGACTCTAGGGCTAACACTAGTCTCCATATCGCTCTAAATGTTACTGCAACCCTCTCCTGCTCGTACTCTTGACTCCTAAACTGGTACCTCTGGGAGAAAATCTCATCCCTAACCGCCTTTGACCTAGTAAATAACTCTCCTATGTTCCTATCGTACCTCTCAAACAGAGCAAGCGATAGCTCCTCCAACCATATTGCATGATCACAAATCAATCCCCCTGCCCTCAGTCAGAAATCCCTCAGTCTTAACTGCAGCGGGTGTAGCTACAAGAGATGGTACAGTCAGCGATGATGAAACGGGCGAAGGAACAACAAAAGGTGATGGAGAAATAGGAAGTGAACCAGATGTCCACTCAGGTGAAGGTGGTGTCTGAACAGGTGGTGGTGGTGGGTAAGCAGGAACATCAATATAAACCATACCGTCCTTCAGGTCTGTCCATGAGGTGAGTGTGGGCTGTCTAGATGCCGACACCCTCTCACGTCTCTCGGACTCTGGGGCAGATCCAGAACCCTGTCCTACCTCAAACGTATTGTATACATGATCCTCCTTTAATGCTAACTCTCGGCGCCTCAATGCTCCATACCTAAGTCCTAGAGGCGCGCTCACAGCTGTCCCCACAACCGGAGCTTCCTGCTGCTGACCCCCAAGTACAACCTCCTTCTCCTCTAAACCAAGTCCATGACTCTCTACACCATGACCCTCATCGTCTAAACCATGACCCTCTTCATCTAAACCATAACTCTCATTATCTGACCTGGGGCCCTCGACCCCCACAGCAAGACCCTCGTCCTTCGTAGTAGGATCCTCATCCTTTACAGTAGGACCCTCGTCCTCTGCGTCCTTACTCACACTGTCAGAATCCATACTCTCCTCTATCTCCCCATCCTTCTCATCATCCTCCTCCTCATTATCCTCTACTAATTCAGACGTACCCCGATAGCGCTTTCGTAAAGGAAGGTCTGGCGACAACACAGATGGCGAACTCTCATAAGAGGACCTAAACCTCTTACGGAACGCGGACTCAGACATAGCTTCCACCTCTGCCATACTGGCAGAGAGGCCTGATGACATCGCAGGTGGAGCGCGCACAGCCATATGTGCGGTCCTACAAAGAATGGGAACCAAAGCGGTTAGAGTACTCTTAGGTAGTGATGTAGGTGGTGCTATAGTGAGAGGTAACTCAGGTGTCTCAGTATCAATGGGGTCCTCGAAAGGCTCGGACTCAGTGTCCGTCCTATCCAAATAAGCCTGCATAATGGCCTCATAGGGATCCTCAGAAAGTGATACGGGCACTCGGGAGCTCTGAGCTCCGTCCGCCTGGGTGGAACTCTCTGGGTCATAAAACACTGGGTCGACATCTTGTAATAACACGATAAAAAGGTATAAGTATAGTATATTATTATCCAAATTATCAGCATCATTATGCTTACATATACAAATCGTTATAGCATTTGAAATTAGACGTTCGTAACCGTATATATACATATATATATATCCTTATATATATTAAATATATCAGGAAAAAATACGAACAATGAATAATCACCGACTAGGTTCGATACCAAACAGGCACAACTTGTAAACACATAAAACACATAATCCACAAAAGCATATTTCCAAATCATGTCGCTGCCTGTGACTATCCAACAAAATTCTCAAGGCAACACGCACTACACTAAGGCAAGCATGGCCAACATCAATTAATCAATCATCTCTACCCGCGACAATTTTACTTACACTCTCAAGGCATCGCACACTACTACTACTAAGGCAGCATGACAATCCTAAAATCAACATAATCTTAATCTCAACACTCGCAAGTGTTCTCATCACTTTATATTCTATCATTTTCAGGTGGTCACATTACTCACACATCCTTTCCCTCCTCTAACATAACTTTAGAAAAATAACTCCATCATTTCATAGTCTTTCATGAATTAAGCATAGTTGATCAAGTTATGCGTAATTTAAGAAAATACCATGAACTGCTCGGGCTATTTGACTTTCACCTTGTTTGAGGTTTTACTAAAAACAGACTTTACTTTTTGGTTATAGTTGCCCTTTTTATTTTTACTTTATAAAAACCGACATTCTCTATAACCTTGCTCTGATACCAATCTGTCACACCCCGTCAGTGGCAAAAACACGGGGTGCGACAATACCATTCATCGCACAAGATACAAGATCATACACTTTATAATTTACATTCATGACACTTGAGTTTACACAAACTTTACAAGTTAAAAACTTGACAAAATACAATAATCATGACCATCTCGACCTAGTCTCCTTGGGTTATATCTTTTCTTGTCCAATACCATTCACGTACCTTTGATTTGACACACCTGAAAATGATACTCGAAAACGTCAACAACAATATTGGTGAGCTCGTAGGTTTGACCTTAAACCCAAAGTTGGGCCAATATTTCAACAGTGGACAATAGTGTTATATGACAGTGAATATATGCAAACAATCTTAGCATCGCCGCTAATCAACAATCCATATGTCACTTACGCACCTAAAGGTCCTAGCAGCTGGAGCACTAAAATTAGGACAGGACCATACACAAACCAGGGTAGGCGTACCCATCCGCTTTAATAATCACACAAATACTGGGTTGGAGCGGGTTTGGGGTTCTTTTTTTAACACCCTAATTCTCTTGTTTGTTGGCTTTAATACCATGAAATAAAAATATTTCACATAGCAGTCATAAGCACATATCTTGTCCCAAAAACAAAACCACATTTCGCACAGATCAATTCAAAACATTTCAAAACACATTTGAGTATCATTTTCCCCCAACGGAAAAGACAGTAAAAATGGGGCTACGAGAACTCACCTCAATCAGCAATCAAAAGCAACCGCACAATCTCAAATAAGGCAAAGCACAAACAATCTCTACGCAAGCGCACAATGGTACCCGACAACGACCTAATATATACTCACTTTATTAATACTCGTACAAAATTATCTTATTGTACAAGTGTTCGTCTTTACTCACCCAAATTCCTCATTTTCATCCCAAAATCCCATTTCAACTTCATATCATTCCAAACTCGTTATCTCATACCGTTAACTTATTACAAAAACCGTCATCTCATTACCAAAACCTTATCCCATTATCAAAACTTTATCTCATATTATGGTTGTGTGGTAATTACTCAAAAATGACTCAAAACACTTGGGCAAAGTGCGACATCAATACAATATAGCTCAAACACCTCAAATCGTTGAACGATACAATCGACCAAAATACTCCGCGGAAATCTGACGAAAAAGAAATGAGCAAGAACTCGAAAGCCGAAGATAAATAAATCCACATTTCCGTAATCGATACAATATATATTTATATCTTTAAATATATATATATATATATATATATATATATATATATATAAGTATTCAATAATTTAAATAAAATAATAATATTTTATTATTATTTTCGTCTTATTATCGGGCTAACGGGGTAATTACAACGTCTCGTTATTTTAATATGTCCATGACCAATAGCTTTTACCTCGACACTTAATCTTCCATGAGAATCATCTTTTATTTCTTCAAATCAAATCGACACAACATAAATATTAAATATTTAAGAAAAGGTTTCGAGGAAAATATATCTTTTGTCTTGCATTAAATTTTCAAGTAAAATAACTATTTATTATTAAAATCTTGAAAATTTACCCTTTTTAAGCAAAGTTTCTAAGTATAATTTTTTTTTGAAAATTCGGCATGACTCGTACGTCTATATGACTTTTTCCAAGGTTGCAAACCTTAATCCCAAACACTTTTCACAAACCCAACATTTTCCGACAAAACACAATATCAATACCTTCAACACGTTTTATCCAACCGTAACGAAATAATCCTTTTACATTCGACAAGTTCAACAAAATCCCCTTTAGTCAGAACCAAATCCTTTAGTCCATTTACAAGTCCACTAATTCATTTACTTGTTATTGGGCCTTATAGCCCATTATGGTCTTTAAGTAATTAGCCCGATAACAAAACTTAGTCCACACCTCTTTGCATAAGTCCAAAATATAACCCAAAACCCAATGGACCTTAAGCCCATTAAGCCGAATCAAATATAGTCGAAATCACATATATCCGTGGCTCATTAAACAGAAACAATAAGCTATAAGCTCATAATATTATATATATAAGCCGAAGACCAAATAAGCTATAAGCTTATAATATAATTCGAAAACCAAATAAGCTATAAGCTTATTATATAAGCCAAAAATAAAAGCTCAAAATAAGCCAAGTCCAATAAGCAAAAACCAAATCCAATAACCAAAACCAATATCCAAATCCAATAACCAAATCCAATAACCAAAACCAAATCCAATAACCAAAACCAAATCCAATAACCAAAACCAAGTGGGCCGAGCCCACCTTGGCGTCGGACCAAAGCAACCAAACGGACTCTTATTGGGCCGAGCCCAAACCGAAAACAAATAAACCCAAATAAGCTATAACCTTGATTATTGAATAAGCAAAACTTCAAAATAAGCCCTTATTAAGCACTTTTATAAAATTTAAAATTACCACAACAACCATTTTACTCAAACTTAAAAATCCTTTCCCTTTTTCCTTTATAAGCCGGCGCACAAACACCTTTTATTTACATTTTCGTTTCTAAGATTCGATTTTTGCAACGATCAACTTGTACAACTAGTGTTTTAACACCATAATAGCCATAAAAGTACAACTTTTAACAAAGTTTAGAAAACTTACTGTTAGAAATACGAAAAAGTATTGGTCACTTCCAATATATGTAGTCATAGCTCGTAGTAAATAGTAATGTTATGTTAGTAAGCTAACCGAAAGCCAAAAGATACATAGTAAGCCCATCTCAACTCAATCACACACACGCCCGCGAGCGCCGCTAACATCTCCTCTCACCCAACCCACCGAGCGACAGATCGAGAGAGAGCTAAATCCCTCACCTATCTCCTCACAACCCACCTAGGACAGGGTGTCACACACTCAGATACAAACCATCTCGCACCACCCCCACCCCCTATCTCTCTCTCTCTATAGACACTAAACCGCTCTAACACTAACCTCTACCAAACCACCCAGAGACTCTCTTCTTCAGTTTATCTCTAACACTCTTCTTCTCGAGACTCTCCAATACGAGTGCGCACCCACGCGCTGAGAGCGATAGTGTAGAGCGCACTATCTCTATGTCAAAAACCTACCACCACCCACATAGTCGAGACGGCAAACTCACTCACACACGCGGGTATATTTCGCACACAGAAGTTTTGAGTGAGTGCGTGAGAGCGTGTACTCACATTCCTCGCATCACCATACTCACTCCCTCTACTCCTTCATACAAACGGCGTACATCTTCTCTACACAAACACAATGACACACCACACCAAACACAACAGCAACCCATCTCTCTACCCTACCCGCTCTCTCTCCACCGCTCCTCTCTCTCTCCTAGTACACACAAGTATAGCGGGGGAGCGAGAGGAAGTAGGGCAGCGGGAGTAGAAAAGCTACCTACTAATCTCACCCAATCCCACACAACAACTCTCTCTACATCTCTTAATCACTACTTTAGTTACAAGCACACCAGCCTACACCATCCCTCTGCGTGCTCTTCAAATTCATCTATCTAATCATGAATTCGAATCTCATACACAAAAACGCCTCTACATCTACACTCTCAGCAGAAAACTAGAAGACGACACACACACACAACACACACATGTCTCTTATCTATCAGAAGTTTTGAGATGTATTACTTTGGGCGCGAGCACATCAAGCGATCTGTTCTCCTCAAGAGCGCGCTCATCAGTTTATACACAATCCATTGAGTGAGATGTGCGATATCATAAATATATGTCCTATCATGCGTCACATTACTCACAAGCAAATACTCCACCTACGCGCTAGATATGGGAGGGTGCTGTTGTTTATGCTGGTCACTACAGCATATCTATAGCGAGAGAGCGAGCGAGATGGTTCAATTTGGTGTAGAGAGCGAGTCTTATCTCGGAAGAGCAAAGAGATGTCTACCTCAATGAGCGAGTTCGGACATTTAGAATTACCTCTTCACACAATTTGCTTTGGGGATCTATCACACACGCAGAGAGAGCGAGAGAGAGTGGAGAAGCGGTTAAATACGACCTACAATTGGTTGAGTGAGAGAGTCTCTATATATTTTCTTTACTATATATATTAAACATCGCTAGAATTGAGGGATGGCAGAACACACACAGACATTACATCGCTATGCGGGTATCTTCATCTCTCTATGATGGTTCCTCTTTAATTTGACTCTCGTTTTACCTCTGATAGCTTATGGTGATCTACACACACACACAGAGTGATTGGATGTGGTTGATGGGGTTTGAGGTGATTTATGGTGTAGGACACACACGCACACACACAGATATAATGTATTTTCTATCTCTGTAGAGGAGAGTAGTGAGAGATGAGAGAGTACAGGGGAGGGTGGAAAAGTGATTGAGGAATAAGTGGGTGGGTACACACACACGGAGGCTATCTTGAGGGAAAAGTGTAAGATCTCATCGAAATTGTTGGTGTATGGATTTTGTGTGTGATGCTGATGTTGTGTAGGGTTTATTGGGTGATGGAAGAGATGGGGGAGTAGGGGTTGTTTTGGTGTTGTTGTTAATTTTTAGAGGTTGGTGAGTAGGAGTTTTTTGATTGAGGTGGGGTGTGTTATGAGGAGTAATTTTTATGGATGAATGTAAGGAAAGTAGTGTGTTTTATAGGGGGTTTAGATATGTGGGATTTGTATGGGTGGGTGTTGGGGTAATTACTGATGCAAGGTAATGAGGTTACAAAGAAGGAAGAGATGTAAGCTGTATTATGCATTTGATAAGTTTACTTCACATCAAGGGGGAACACAGTTACAAGATATTTAAGAATTTTACTCAGCTAATTATCGATATGAACATCTATAAATGAAAATGGAGCAATTCAAGTTAATACAAGTTATTAAACTGCTTCCACCTGAATGGAGTAAGTTTGTAACTGATAGGTAAAGCTTGTTAAAGATTTGCATATACCTCCAACTTTGATCAGCTTCATGCATAATCTTGAACAACCGAACTCCATGCAAATGAATCTGTATTATGGCGTGAACCGCAATCAGATCCCTAGCATTGTTGGCAAATCATCAGGACGGATTACGTTAACCTCACTATCAAAGGAAGGTGTTGATGGGGGGGGACGGGGACAAGCAATCCTCAACTACAACAACAATTTTCACCATCACAATATGGATCAATTACAACATTATCTAATTTACTCATCTACTTATATCCATTCAACCACAATTCTATCCATTCATACCATCCACCACACACATACATATCAGTCTCAAATGAATCATCAAACCTCATCCGTGCCACAAGCAATTCCATAAGTTGCTTATCAATCACCTCCAGCTCCTACACAACCTATGACTGAGTCATCATTTGTGGACTCTGGTTTTGCTGTTCCTGTGTTTTCTCCTGGAGATGATCCAATTGCTTGTCTTAATAAAGCAATGGCTTTTCTAACCGCTATAGCTTCTTCAAGGTTCCCTTTTACCAATAATCAACTCAGAACTTCCTCTAATCTAAGAAACCAAGCCACTATTCAAGACGGCAGGGTTACAGTGCAACAAGTTCAGGGGAGACAAGGGCAAAATTATTATGTACTATCTTGACGTATAAAGAGGCAAGCTACTAGCTCAAGGGGAAATACTACAAGTGGACAGGCAAGAGTTGTTAAATGCTACAACTGCCAAGGTGAAGGACATATGGCTAGGCAATGCACTCAGCCTAAGCGACCAAGGAATGCAACATGGTATAAGAAAAAAGGCAAAGGCTCAAGGGTATGTCTTCCAAAAAAAAGAAAAAGAACAATATTAGCTTAGTGAAAATATGACAAATGAACAACCAACACCCTCTCCAAGCTATGGAGAGGTTTAATAATAACACTTCAACTATTGCCGTCCAATTGCCTCAATATTGTGCTTCATCCCAGTGTTCTATAATATTCAAAGGAGAAAGCAATGTTAGACGAGAAGCTTAGGAAGCTGGACAATATTGGATAAAGAGCAACTCTTATTAGCTTGCAAACTAGATTCTCAGCAATCCAAGCTCAGAACAACATGACCCTCACTTCGCGAGTTGCAACCTCACTCCTATCCACACGTGCTGTGCTATCATCGATAACTCCTAGCGAGATCAGGGCGGTGGGGGGGGGGGGATGGACAATCATCGACTGTTTGGCTCAAAAGCGCGTGAAAAATATCGCGTTCTACATTAGGAGGCAATCGCGAGAGCGAAGCTAAGCTAGTGAGGTTCTGACATTAACTCTAGGTACCAAATTCTGAAACACACCTATCTGAATATGATATGGAAAATCAAGTGTGCTCGCATTGCAGATTTTAAACATTCACTAGTTTATGAATTTTACAGATAATAAGATATCTAGTGATAACAATATCATTCCATATTCTCATTATTTGCAAGAAACACAACAGGCAACTGTTTAAGATACTAATTTACAGGCACAACAAGATTCAATGATTTTATCTATGATTGAACAAATGTCCGAACAAATGATTAATCATGTAAATAATTGGGAAAAGACTAATAAAGAACATAATAATGAAACCTTAACCGCTGAGCTTGAGAGATATAAGGAAAGGGTCAAAACTTTTGAACAACGTCTTAATATTGATTTAAGTAGTCGTGAAAAAATGATGATCTTAATGGATGATAATTAGTGAGAAACTTGCACTCAAAGAACAATTGACTCACTTGATGCGAAAATATCTTCAATAACCCAAATCCAAAAAAGAATCCTGTATTTGCAAACTTTTGCAGTTTTTAAAAATAATATCCAAAGCAAAAGAGAATAATATAGATGAGAAATGAAATTGATTTGAAAAAAAGATTAAGGAACTTGATAATAATTATTTGCAAAGTGGGATCCAATCTGCTCAAAGATGCATCATGTTAACTAAGCCACAGCTTTTTATATAACCACATCATAAACAAGCACCTAGTTAACAAAATCCACGTTTAGTCTTAAGAAAGCTCAACGGATAAAACCAACCTTGTATGATGGTGTTGTTATGTCTAATGCACATGTTGCTATGCCTATGATTGATGATGAAGAAACATTGATTTTGGAAAAATAGTGTCGATAAAAAATGTCTGAAAAAGCAAAGGATCCTAAAGTTATTGCAAAGAAAATTTCTCATAAACCTATCGATTATGAAAAATTAAATAGACTAACTAAAGAATTTTAGGAAAACTTTTTCTCCACAACAAGAATTATCGGCTGAACAAGCCTTTGGTTTATATACTCAATCAAACCATTGAACCGAACCTCATACACACCACCTGTCATAGTGGAAGTTCCAAGTCAACTACCTAAGGTGAGTTTTGTGAATGCACAGCCTAAAAACGCTTAAGTTCCCCACCTCACCAGTATTGACTCAGTGGTGAAGAAGATGGACAACACCTAATGCTCTTAAAGAAGAGAAGAATGAGGGTTTGAGCATCGACAAAAACTGTTTTTAAAACAATTAAATTTTCCATTCTAAAATCTTTAAAAGACATCTCCAATGTGTTTGATAAAGATCTTCTAAATGAAATAACGGAAGTACAAATAGTTTTTGACCAAATGGAAAAGTGCTGTCAAATCTTCAGTTGATAAACAATGCTTGGAAATTGCTAAGAAAAGAATTCTTTTGGAAAATGATCGACTCTTACAAAAAATCATGTCTCAAGATGTACTGTTAACTGTGATGAATTCTATGTCTTTGAATAATGATTCTGTGAATATGAAAATGCAAGAGTGTGAATCATGTGAAAAGTGTTTAATCTAGTCTATCACTATATCTCTACTCTAGACTTCATCTCTATCATAGATAGCGAGAACATACACACACACACACACACATGTGTCTTCTCTCCCCCGCCTGCTACTCTCTCTGTTGAAATAACCCCCCACATTATTCTCCACCCACACGTCGCACCACACACACCCCACCCGCCCAGCAACCAAGCTAACCACACACACCCCACACACCCACTCCACATCCTCATCTCCTCGCTCTCGCCCAATATTCACACACTCCCCGGCACTAGGCATCAATGCATATTAGAACAAGAACATTTCATAACAATGAATCTTGCGTTAATCAAAATGCCGTTGAAAGTCAAGAATATTTTGAAATTAATGATTTGAAAGCTCGGCTACAAGGATAAAGACAGACAACACACTCTAACGCAATCTATATCACTCTCTAGAGAGTGTTATGATCTTCAGAGGATCACTGATTTGACGAGAGAAATGTAAACACACCAAAACACTCTCTCATCTCCCATTTATACCTCACCTATACACACTCTCGATCTATCTACTCTCTATCGTCTTCATAAATAAAAATAAACACTGATAATCTTTAAGCATAGAGAGAGACCGCTAAAACCCATAGATCTAATTACACAAGAAATTTAGTAACGTAAGAACTAAAAACATCTATCACACTTTCTAATATAAAAGATAACACACTCTAAGTAACGACGTCACTTACACTAAGGCTAACTGAATATAAGTATAAGTACACTCTCCAATTACTTATTTGTAATCCCGCTCACTACAACATATCCACTCATTATTCACTGAGTATATCGAGTGACTTTGTAGAATAATTAACTACACAAACTATATATATAATCTATGTATATAAGACAACACATATCTACTAATAACTTCGACAGCAAACGCTCTAAAAAGAGAATAAATATAACTTGCAGATAGTAGAATCATTAACAAACTCTCTTTCCTGTCTCATCTCTCTCTCTATATATCTCTCTATCACACATTCTTCATCTACAATCAAGATTATACAAATATTTATTAGGTTTTTAGGGGTTTTTTATGGTGTTTTGAGATATGTATTGTATTGGTTGGGTGTTATGATTGTTTTTAGTTGGTCTTTTGTTATTGGTTTTAGTGTTGTTATTGGGTGGTTATATATCATAACTTATGTAAAATCTTTTCGAATGATGTGTAATATTAGTGAGGACGTTGCAATCTAGTTATTGGAATTATAAGGGTATGCGCTACATTCTAATTTGACACACCCAATACAAGCTAGAACTCTTCGGGAAATAGTCGAAAAGCTAAGCGTGAAACAACCGTTAAGATAGTGAGTTAGACTTTGCCTGTAAGTATGCCACAAGAATTCAGGAGTTGCTTGTATATGTTCAAGATACGTGCCCTAATGCGATAACACCTAGTCCTAAGAAGGTTGCTATCACACCCATGAACAAAGTCAAGAAAGTTAGGTTTGCTGAACCTCTCACATCCTCAAGCAACATTAAACAGGTAGAGTCTTCAAATACATCAGATTCTAACACACCTGTGTTGTCTTCTACAGGAGTGAAGTGTTCTACTAGTAATTGCGGATCAAAGCCTCCAGGCAATAAAAGGAATGATAGGATCTCGCAAACACCAAGTAGGAACAAGAAGAATAAAGTAGAAGCCCAACCTAGGAAAGTTAATAAAATGAATCGTGTTGTTAAACCTGTTTGTGATGTTGATGTTAAGCATTCACTGTCAAATGCGAATTCTGAAATTCTCTATGCTACTTGTAATAAATCTATGTTTGATGGTGTTCATGATAAATGCCTTCTTGATCTTGTGCAAAATGGGAATAACCGTACTAAATCTGCTAAGAAACATAAAAAAACAAAATATTTAGAAACCTACGGGTCATGTATTCACTGAAGTAGGATTTAAGTGGAAACCAACAGGCAGAACCTTCACTATAGTTGGTAACTCATGCCCTTTAACTAGGATTACCTCAACTAACGTAGTGCCTCCTAAGCAAACCACTTCCCACTCAGATGAAATACAAAAACCAGAGATAAAAGTCTATAGCAAGAAACCCAAAAATGTTAAAAACATAGGTTCGAGTACAATACCTAAGATTGTAGAATCTAAGAATGCTAACCACTCGGAACCCAATCAAACTTGGGGATCCGATGCAACAGATATTCCATCGTCTTCTTCTCTTGTCATGACAGGTTATCCAGATTGTACTATGGTATCTGGACTCCGGATGTTCGAAACATATGATAGGGAATCCCTCTCAGCTCATGAACTTTGTTAGTAAATTTCTGGGTAATGTTAGATTCAGGAACGACCAAATTGCAAGGATTATGAGGTATGGTGACTATCAGCTAGGAAACGTTGTTATCTTAAAGGTATATTACATTGAAGGACGAAATCGTTCCGTTGTTTTAATGGAACAATTGCCTAAAGTATGATTGAAACAACAATGTGACACAAACTTCCTCGACTGCTTTGACGGTAGCAGGAATCGTAACATTCTTTTCACTAATCATTTTTTCTAATCGGCTCATTCGAATATCCATCTTATCTTCAAGAGAAGCGGCGATTTATTGAAATTCAAAAGAATTAGAAGGTGTAGAAGTATAAAGAGGAGCATTCGTACTCGCTCTTGGTTCATTGCACGACGTCTGAAAAAATGGTGAACCTTAGATTACTCTCAATATGGCTAAAAACCATCACGAGTATCTTATTTAGAAAATTGCCACCCCGACGGAATCTAAAGCATCGTGATCATTGGTATCAAGAATTGGTAGAACGTATCCAGTTGATGTAAATTCCGAAAACCATATGAAGACATTAACGAAAAGTCCTTGAAACGTTCCCATGCTTCGTGAAAGTTCATTCGTTTTTGGTAGAAAGTGGTGATTTCATTTCGTAAGGTAAGTTGTTTTTTTGAAGGTGAAAGAAACGGCTTTAGAATTTCGAGACAAGATCATCCCACGTTAGAATCGATCGAGGTGGTTCCTTATCTAGCCAAGTCCGGGCTTCACCTTCGAGATTGAAAGGAAAAAAGCAAAAGCTTAATCGTTGTATTTGGAACTTCGGGATGTCTAAACGTAGAAGTAACCTTGTTGAAAAATCAAAGATGATTATGAGGGTCTTGCTTACCCGTAAATTGATTACTTTGAACAAGATTAATCAAAGTTTGTTTGAGCTCAAAATTGTTTGCATTTATCGTTGGAACAACAATTGCATCTTCGTATCCCTCGATGGGAGCTTGTAGCATTTGAGCCATGGTACGATTGTCGGCCATTGGAAACTCGGGTTCCTCAACAATAACCGTTGTTATTTGTTGTTGTCGACGATTTCGATTACGAGCTTGAGATCGAGTGCGCATGCACTAAAAATAAAGAAATTAAAAAGTAAACAAAAATTACACTAATTTTTTTGGATTTTTGAATTTATATTTTTTTTTCTTTTTACAATCAATTTTAAACGGATACACGAAAGACAACTTAAAACCAAATAATCAACTTACTTCACGGTAGCTCTTAAAAATTTCTTCTTAAGGTGAGCCGTATTTCGTAAGTGACACAAATGGCAAGTTTTAGAATCTTTGGTTCGATTTGGGAACTTTTCAAGCTCACCGGAACTTATTTATGATAATTCCACAAATTGAAGGGTATTGTATGTTGGTGTTCGTTAACAACTTTGTGTATTTTATTATTCCTTTTTTTTAAGGACAATTTTTTATATTTTTAATTTTTATTTATATGTTTTTTATGATAATTATACTAAAAGAAAAAGGAACTATATACCTTTTTATAACTTGTGATTTTTTTGGGATTTTTGAAATATTTACAAAAATGAAACTTTCGAGGACGAAAGGATCTTCAAACCAAATCACAAACCGTAAAAACGAAGGATCTTTACCACAAGTCCCGGCGCGGCGCCAAACATTGATGTTAAATTTTATACACTATAAAATATACAATATAATATACCACAAGAGCAATTAAGAAAATTCCCAAAGGAAAATTCACTACTAAAAAGATATATAATATAATATAATACGTATATTTAACCGGGAAGTATGATCACCCGGGTCGTTTCCCCAACGACTTATGAAATTGAAACCACGTTTTAGCTCGGATTATGATTTGAATGAAGAAAGGATATTTTGCTTATCTTAACTACTAAATAAAAGCAACGAATTAAAATAAACCAAATAAAAGCAATTAAACCTTACATTAATTAACGGGAGTATATAAAAAGCGACAAAATAAGCAAATACACTAAATTAACCCTAAAAATGCAAACTAATTTCTAAACACTAAAATAGGACAAAAATAAATTTTTAAGAAAAGAAAAACATTTTTTTTTATTAATTTTGAATTTAGTTAAGAATTAAAAAAACTATTTTAAATTCTAATTAAATCCAAAAAATAGTAAATTGAAGTACTAAAAAATTAGAAAAATGATTTTTTGAACTTTAGAAAAGTATAAAATAACATAAAATCCAGAAAACTATTTTAACTATTTTTTAAAATTAAAATCCTGTTTTTAAACTTAAAATTAAAACTCAAAAAATGAAATTAAAAATCTAAAAGTGATGAAATGATTTTTCTGATTTTGACACCTTAAAAGTATTTAATCTAATGCTAAAAACTATTTTTGTATTTTTATAAACTTTTCTATTTTAAAAGACTTTTCGTAAATTAAAAACTAAAAAAATGATTAAAATTAAAATACATAATGAAAAATTATCGAAAACTGCCAGGATAAAATTCAAAAATGCAACAAAGATCTAAAGAAAAATTGAACAAAGGGACCACTTAAAAATAAGCCAAAAAACTTATAATAAGCGTACGACTTATTAAAAAGAGGAAAGGAAAAACGGTATACAGAATTTAATGAAGAAAAGATGAAAGATGAGCTATTGAAGCAAAGTGTTAAAGAGTGAGAGTATGTTTGCAAGATGTCGTGGGTTCCTAGTCTGGCAACACACCCCTTTGCACTTTTTTTTATTATTTCACTTAACAAAAACTAAATATCCAAACTTATTGAAAACTTGATTTTAAACAACTTTAAAACTAAACTTTTTGTCTGATAATGACAAATAAGCACTGAAACAGCTTATTTATAAGCTGTCCTCAGAAACTTGGCTTTTGAGCCTTGAAACTGATTTCACTTAGACACTTGTATTAAGCTCAAAATAAGCTCAAATCTAAATACAAAAGATGTTCCTAACAGCTTATAATGTAAAGAAACTAGTAATGTAAAGCTACTTTAGTTTAAAAACACATTAGCTACTTAATCTAAGAGACAAAAACTGTTAACTCAAGAAGGAAATTTAAAACTTAAAATCCAATAAGCTCAAAATCTTAATAAGTAAATTCATAATCTAAGCTTTGAGATAAGCTAACTAATGAATCCTAATTAAGGCCCTATTATTCAGTTTTCAATGATATCTAAATTCAGCCCTAACTAAAAAATTTATCTAAGACTACTTATATTTTGGCTTATCGGCTTTTAAATGACCTTATTAAGACTAAATGTACCTAGGCAAATAAGTTTGAAAATGAAAATTAAATCTTAAACTAAATTAAGCTATCTATAAACTAAAAGCCTACTGAATTTTAAGACTTAAAACCTACAACACTACCTAAAATTATAACCAATAAATAAAAAAGGGAATAAAAAAAGATAGGGGTAAAAAAACAATGCTAAATTATGACAAAGAGGCAGGGGTAAATACAGGTTACTAAGAGAGTAACTCCTGCACACTACACACTCTATTGAGTGTGCTTGAGTAAACTACCATCTCAAATTAAGCCTAAAAGGCTTAATTCAAAAATTAGCAATCAAAACAAAGTGGGAAATCTCCCCGGGTGAAGAGACAATGATATTAAGCCCTAACTTTTTCAAATTTGGATTTTGACCTATGAAAACTCTTTATAAACTAATTAAAAATGACTGCACAACTATCTCAAGCAAAATTCACAATGCAGTTTGACTTTAAGAGGTCAAACTGCATAAAACCAAACACTCATTTAGGTCTATGACAGATTTTAAAAAACTTTTGAAATTAAATTCCACTTAACTAAACATCAATACCAGATAACTAAATACTTATTTCTAGCTTAACTAACATAATCAAACAGCTGAATAAGCCAGAAATCTAAAATCTAAACTATGCTAATAATATTTTTGGTTTTTATGGTTTTTTAGACAGAAATTGAAACTACTATGATCTAAATAATTAAGCTAAAACAGATGATGAATAAGCACTATTTAACATTATTAAACTCAAAATAAGCAGCTAGAAAACAGTTAAGCACAATTAATAAGCAAATAAGCAATTCTAAGCTATTTAAGCAATTTTTAAGCAATTCTAAACTAGAAATTTAAAACAAGGAAAGTAAAAGAAAAACTTACAAGTAACTTCAGCCAAACAGAAGCTTCAAGGCTCAATTGAGCTTAATCAACAACTCTGGCTTATTTACAATAAGCCAGTAATAGTCCTTGGAGACCCTTCCATGATAGGTCTCCCTTCTAAAAGCCAAAATCCATAAGCTAAGGTGATAAGGTTTTTATCTGATTTTAAGAGTTAAGGTATGATTAATGTAAGTTTTGAGCTCCATTTTTAGCTTAGAGACTCATAAGAGCTTATTTAGTAGCTTATGATATTTAGCTTAGTATTTAATAGGAAAAATGAGAGCTTATGAAAACAAAGAGCTTATGAGAGACTATTTAAAAACTGAATTTCATTACAATAAACTTGATTATAATGCTTAAAAGGAAGAATTACAAGGTTTAAAGGAAATTTAAGCTAAAACTAAAATCTACTATATAAAAAACTAGATGGTGTGTGTGTGATAGTGAGGGTTATTTATAACCTGTTGATGAAGATTCTAGGCCTTGCCTTGCTTCCCAAGCTCCTTTCAATCATCACCATTCAATCTTCTAATCATTGAAGAATGATTCTTAGCCGTTTGATCAAGTGGTAGTCACATGGATAGCCAAGCTATCATTCCTTTGATGTGATAGCTTGTGCTAGTTTTGTGAGTACTTTAAGAGCCAAATCCATCATCCTTGTGTGTTTTCCCACATCCACGTGTGCTTCTTTGATGAGAATGGTTAATGAAAAGCTTGAGTGATTAATTTAACCCTGCCATTGTGTTGTAGACCTTATGAATTGACCAATGCCCCCTTTAATTTGCATTTGCCCCTTGATTTGACCATAGGTAAATGAGGTAGGGGACGATGAATAGTAACACCCTTTGGCGCTCTTTTATAACTGAAACGGGGTAAAATTCGTTTGAACTTTAGGCTATTGGCAAAATTGGTCCTTGTATTTGGTTTATAAAAGTGTAGTGTAAAAAGGACTTTGGAAAATGGCATGAATGGCCCTTGTGGTTTTATAAAAGGGAATTGGGCTAAGGGTAATGGGCTGATTTGGATCCGGGTAA
The DNA here is from genome assembly GCA_026074375.1 of Tanacetum coccineum. Classification (NCBI taxonomy): domain Eukaryota; kingdom Viridiplantae; phylum Streptophyta; class Magnoliopsida; order Asterales; family Asteraceae; genus Tanacetum; species Tanacetum coccineum. The sequence continues at coordinate 19,996 of BQNB010080179.1, forward strand.
GGTAGTTAAGGGTTTAAGGCCCATTTAAGCCTTAGGGAACATTTGTGTAACATTTGGAAACTTGAGGGACTGAAATGGAATATTTTAGAGTTTTTTATCTTTTTATGGTTGACTTTTGTTGACTGAGAATTGACCAAGAGTTGACCACAACTTTGACTTTTTGACTTTTCCTGGCTTTGGATTTGCATCTCTGAATTTTTTTTTTTTTCTTCTTTTGTGCCATTCGTTCCTCGTGTCCGTGTTTGCCCGTTTTTGACGGTTTTCTTGTGATTTTTGATATACCCGTACCTGCACACACAAAACACAAAAACAAGCATATCTTTGCCATTTTTAGTCTATTTTGGTTCATTTAGGGTCATTTTTGGTATTAACGGATATGTGTATTTTACACTTATCATTGTCCCAAAAATAAAACCACATTTCGCACAGTTCAATTCAAAACATTTCAAAACACATTTGAGTATCATTTCCCCCCAACGAAAAAATAGTAAAAAGTGAGGCTACGAGAACTCACCTCAATCAGCACTCAAAAGCAACCGCACAATCTCAAATAAAGGCATAACACAATCAATCTCTACGCAAGCGCACAATGGTACCCGACAACGACCTAATATATACTCACTTTATTAATACTCGCACAAAATTATCTTATTATACAAGTGTTCGTGTTTACTCACGCAAAATTCTTATTTTCATCCCAAAATCTCATTTCAAATTTATATCATTCCAAACTCGTTATCTCATACCGTTAACTCATTACAAAAACCGCCGTCTTATTACCAAGACTTTTATCACTCCGCTATCAAACTTATCTCAATTAGGTTGGGTGGTAATTACGCGAAAACCGAATCCAAAAACACTTGGGCAAAGTGCGACATCAAAACAATATAGCTCAAACACCTCAAATCGTTGAACGATACAATCGACCAAAATACTTCGCGGAAATCTGACGAAAAGAAATGAGCAAGAGCTCGAAAGCCAAAAATAAATAATCCACATTTTCGTAATCGGTACGATATATATATATAATATATATATATATATAATATATTATATATAATATATATAATATTATATATATATATATACTTAAATCATTAAATAAAATAATAATATTTTATTATTATTTTTGTCTTATTATCGGGCTAACGGGGTATTCACAACGTCTCGTCATTTTAACATGTCCATGACCCATAGCTTTTACCTCGACACTAAACTTTCCATAAGAATCATCATTCATTTCCTCAAATAAAATCGACACAACGATTTTAATTATTAAATGTTTAAGAAAAGGTTTCGGGAAATTACATCTTTCGTCTTGCATTAAATTTTCAAGTAAAATGACTATTTATTAAGAAAATCTTTGAAAATTTATCCTTTTTAAGCAAAGTTTCAAAGTATAAATTTCTTTCAAAAATTCGGCATGACCCGTACGTCTTTATGACTTTTTTAAAGGTCTTAAACCTTATTCCAAAACACTTTTTCACAAACCCGACGTTTTCCGACAAACACAATATCAATACCTTCAACACGCTTTATCAAACCGTAGCAAAATAATCCCTTTACACTCGACAAGTCCAACAAAATCTCTCTTAGTCCAACACAAATCCTTTAGTCCATTTATAAGTCCACTAATTCATTTACTTGTCATTGGGCCTTATGGCCCATTATGGTCTTTAAGTATTTAGCCCGATAGCGAAACTTAGTTCATACCTCTTTACATAAGTCCAAAAATATAATCCAAAATACAATGGACATTAAGCCCATTAAGCCGAATCAAATATAAGTCGAAATCACATATATCCGTGGCTCATTAAGCTAAAACAATAAGCTATAAGCTCATAATATTATATATGTAAGCCGATAACCAAACAAGCCATAAGCCTTTTAATATAAGCCGAAACCAAACAATAAGCCATAAGCTTTTAGTATAAGCCGAAAACCAATAAGTTATAAGCTTATAAAAATAAGCCGAAAACCAATAAGCTATAAGCTTATAAAAATAAGCCAAAAATCATAAGTTCAAAATAAGCCGAACCTAATAACCAATAACCAAGAAAAACCAAACCCATTATTCAATCCATTAATCCAAATCCAATATTCAAATCCATTTAACCAATTAAAATAAGCAAACCAAGTGGGCCAAGCCCACCTTGGCGTCGGACCGAACAAACAAACGGACCCTTATTGGGCCAAGCCCAAGCCAAAGCCAAAAACAAACATACTCAAATAAGCTATAACCTAGCTTATTGAATAAGCAAAACCTCAAAATAAGCCCTTTTTAAGCACTTTCATAAAATGAAAAATTACCACAACAACCATTTTATTTAAATTCAAAAATCCTTTCTTTCTATCTTTTTTTAGCCGACGCACAACATCCCCTTTTTTCACATTTTCGCATTTAAGATTCGATTTTTACGACGATCAACTTGTACAACTAGTGTATTAACATCATAATAGCCACAAAAGTACAACTTTTAACAAATTCGTACACCTTTTATATAACACGCGTCTACTAACTATCAACCCACTATCTAATCTTAACCCGTGTTCTTAAAAAAATCTTAAAAAATCTTTGTTTTCCCTTTCCTTGTGGTTCGTCAGAAATATATATAGAGGAAGAGATAGAATTTTTTTTTGTTATTTTGAAAATGAGATAATAAATGAAATGGTTGAGGTAATGGTAGTTATATGAGTACTATGCAAGAGATGCTAGCTTAAAAATAGCCATATTGTCCCCACTTGACTTCTTTTGACCGAATGAATCCTAGGGAGGGCCTCGGGTCTTCCTTTTTGTGTCGGGATCATTTAAAAACTTAATTTTCATCTAATCAAAACGTCAACCAAACTTAGTTATTATTTTCATTATGTTTAAAATCATTTTTCTATAAACCTAGGTTATTCACACGACACCTATCACATTAAATTGCTACAAAAATCCATTTTGAGCTGTTATCGGCCAACTCCGGACCGAAAACATGAATTTTTGACAAAAACTCAACCGAACCTTGATCATCCATTTAAAAACACTTTAAACCACAAAATATGGTTTGACAACTTATTGTTTAACCAACATTTCACCTTTTTACGATCGTTAAAGTCTTTTACCGAATTTCACGAAAACAACCGTTTTTCTGATAACTTTCAAATCTCACACTCACGATTTACGTTTTAAATCAACGTTATTTCATTATTATGAATTTATTAAATAAATAAACCCATTAACACATTCCAAACTCCATTTAATCTCCACACTTGAATAAACTGTCGTGCCGGTACGCGCTGCGTGACGATTTTTCGCTAAACGCGGGAAAACTTCTCGGAAAGCACTGAAAACCTCAAAACCACTCTAAAACAGAAAAAGAATCAAAAAAATGATTCATTTACAAACTCAATACTCCATCAAACTCCCGGTTAAACCAAAACCATTTTACGTAGAAATAGTCAACAGAAGTCAACTTTTCAGCTTTCATCAGGAAAACCGACAAGATCGAAAGACTTTAAAAAACCAAACTATAATATTTTATAATACTTAACCCTGAAAAATATTACCGGTTATCACACACTCCCACTCAAAAATACCCCTTCACTCATAACACACCCCTATCTCCTCACTTTGGCCCCACCACCCACAATTTTATTTACTTTTCCATTTTTTTCACACAAATTTAATTCATTTCATTAAAATAAAAATACAAACATAAATTTAAAAATACAATACGGAATTTAAAAATACAATACGGAATTTAAAAATACAACACATAAACGTTTTAATATGTTTCGTATTCGGAATCTGATATCACCCCAAATTCCAACCTAAATAACTTATAATGAGCTTCTTCTTTCTTCATTTCCTCATCCCATTCTTTCTCAGCTCTTGCTCGTTCTTTTTTAGCCTGTGCTTCTTCTTCTAATACTTCTCTGAGTGCCTCTTCATCTAGAGCTAATTGATGTAGCTCTTTCTCAGTGAGATTTCCTTCTGTAAGATATTCATCATCTATGTCATGTTCTTCAGCTGACTCCTCAACGATTAGATAAGAAGAAATTAGAGGCATTTGTGGTTTCTCAAGTGTTGGGAGATTGCTTTGGTTAGTTTTGTTATCCATAGCCGGTGGGATTTCAAAATTGAATACAGATTATAAGAGTTGGATAAAAAGTTATGTGAAAAAATAAAGGATGATGAGGGATATTTATAGGGAAAAACTTTATTTTTGAAATAGTAGCCGTTGGATTTCAAATTTGAATATATACCATTTAAAACATTACTAAAAATATAACACATATATTTGGAATAGTAGCTATTGGAAATAGTAGTTGGATTTCAAATTTGGAATAGTAGCCGTTGGGAATAGTAGTTGTTGGATTTCAAATTTGAAAAATACATTACGGAATTTAATAACAATTCTGAATTTGAAAATTACAATATGAAAGTTGAAAATGCAATAATATAAAAAACATTACATAATAATGTAAGGAAAACCTTAACCACATTTCTCATTGTAATGTTAAGGTAATGCTCTGATGGTTTAGGAGTAAAAACAGATACATTAGCAAGTATCATAGCAGCTCCCATAGTAATATCCATTCCTTATAGTACTCACCATATGTCTTTGTGATGTATCTGTTCCTGGTATTGTACCAGAGAAGTAACCTTTTATAGTAATTGTTGAGATAGCCAAGCATATTCGGAGACAAGATTGACATTGCAACAAACTTGCCTCAAGTTTTCTTTATATTAAAAAAGTTTATTTGATGTTCCACGAGACAGCCAGTTACAGTGCCAACAGTTGACAATCACATACTTTAGTGGCGCTTAACTACGTCCCCACTGTTTTAATATCATAATCCTTCTCCACTCCCTCAACAAATTCTGTATTGGTATTCGTGGGTCGGACATTAAAGCCCCATTCCGAATCAATGATATAAAACCTTTTCTTTATAGCAGCTTGTCATTGTGAAACAACTCCCGCTAGGATCGGTATTATCCTAACTAGATTTGGGGTTGAGGAAGATGGTTCAACACATGTGCTACTAGAGAGCAGAAAAATACTCGTAGGACCGAGTATTATGGTAACTGTATTTGGGATGCATGGAGATGGTTCAACACGTGCGCTCTAGAAGAACACAGAACATGTCTTAAATGGAGACCATAATCATCTATATCAAGACTGTATTTCCATGGATCATTTTCGTTATTAAAATTGGAAGCCATTTGGGAGAGTTGGATAAGAAGTTGTGTGACATAATGAGGAGATGGTGAAGATATTTATAACGAAAAACTAGCCGTTGGAATTCAAAATTTGAAAATATAAATACATACTTTAAAATAACAATACTTTATTTAAAACATTACATTTAAAACAACAAAATTAAAATAGTTCATAGATTATTAATCTGATGACTCGTATTCTGAATCATATCTCACCACCCCAAATTCCAAAAAGAATTCATCATCATCAGCTTGTTTTTGCCTAATTTTCTCCTCTCGTGCTTTTTCATCCATTGTTTTTTCTTCTAATGTTTTTCTTAAGGCTTCTTCATCTGGATGTAGTTGATGTAGCTCTTTCTCAGTAAGATATAAATCAGCCTGTGATGACGAACACCCTACACTTTCTTGTGAGCGGTAGTAGTATATTTCCAGTAGGCAAGCTAACTTAGCATCAATTTGTTTGTCTAGTTTTGCCGCATTTTCATACATTGAAAGATTCAGCTCGTAATCTTTATCAGAACCTTCTTTTAAGAAAGTGTCGATCAAAACACGGCTCTCTTGTGAAATGTCATTACATTTCTCGTAAGCTTTTATAAGATCGTCTTTAGCGTTGCATGAATTTTCAAATTGCAAGGCTAAATCCAGAATCGCTTTCTGACGACTCTTATCTTCGTAAATTAGTTTTTGAACTAAAACTTCAACTTCAGAGTCGGTATGTGAAAGCGAACAAACCATTTAAAAAACTTAATTTATAATTTTTGTTTGGGATTAAGCGTGAAAAAATTTGATAAAAAAGAGTGGTATTTAAAAGAGGATATAATTAATTTTTTTTAATATGTTGCAACAGATAGTTTTTAAATAATTAAAACGT
>BQNB010080180.1:0-30007 GCA_026074375.1 Tanacetum coccineum
GTTATTACGTGGCAGAAAGCCGAATGTCGAATATTATCATGTGTTTGGTTCATTGTGTTATCTAAAAAATGACCAAGATGATCTTGGAAAAATGAAACTAAAAGCAGACATTGGGGTCTTTATTGGTTATTTGGAAACATCAAGAGGGTTTCGAATCTATAACAGACGCACTAAAAGTATTATGGAAACCATAAATGTCAAGTTTGACTAGCTCACAACAATGGCTTCTGAACACTATTGTTTAGAACCCGAGCTTCAACGATTCATAAATCATAATTCATCAGCAGAAACAATGAATACTCCATATAAAGAAGATTTAGATAATTTGTTCGGTCCAATGTATGAAGAATATTTTGAGAAGAAATTTTCTGATACACCCATCAATTCCGCTGCACAACCGACTCAAATTCATGAACACTCACCTTCTACATCTTCAATTATTGTTGACGAACATGAAGCTCCTCCCATTGTGACTATATCTGATGAATAAACCTCTCCAATCTCTTTAACTAAGGCTTAGATCTGATGAACAAACCTCTCTAATCTCTTTAACTAAGGCTGATGACTTCAATCAAGAAGATTCTACTAATTTTGATGGCAATTCACAGTTTGTTTCATATAATCCTCCAAGTCATGAGGAAATGGAGTCATCAACAATAGCTCTAGAACCATCAAATGTGCAGAATTTCCGCCAAGTACAACCCTCAACTCACATTTGGACAAAAGATCATCCTTTAGACCAAGTTATTGGTGACCCATCCAAACCTATCATGACTCGCCAATGGCTACACACAGATTCTGAGGTATGCATGTATGCATTAACTGTCAGCACTATTGAACCAAAGAATATCAAAGAAGCAGTTGGATTGAGTCCATGCAAGATTAGTTGTATCAATTTGAGAGACTTCAAGTTTAGGAACTCGTTCCACGACCAGAAGTCCAACACCAGAAGAAAGAATTTATGGCTCTAAATGGCTCTGGAAGAAAAGTGTGATCTGAGAATATTGTAAGTTCATAACAAAACTCCGTCTCTGTGGCTAAAGGATACTGCGGAAGAAGGCATTGAATTTTGAAGAGATATTTGCTCCTGATGCTCCATCTTTTGAAGGCTGATCGAATGTATATTTGCTTCTGCTGCTCATAAGAATATTACAATCTTTCAAATGGATGTCAAAACGGCTTTTCTCAATGGTCCTTTGAAAGAAGAAGTCTATGTCAGCCAACCTAAAAAGTTTTGATAACGTCCCAAACACACTATATATATAATATAAGTATATAAGGATGTAAACAATTATAGTATAGTAAGTATTTTCCGTCGGATTTAAGAAACTAACTTTAAACCAAAGTTGTCTAAAAAAAACCTCCCGGGTCGTTTTCCCTCGACGAAGCGCGAATTGAAAATCAGTTAGGTTCGTGATCGCGTGAATTGAATGATTTCAAAGATTTTGAATTAATTTCCTATTTCTACTAATGAAAACGAATAAAACAAATAAACAATAAAAGCAATTAAAGCACTTAAGAAATAAAGCACAAAAATATAAACGGGAATTAAAGAAACGCGACATTTAAGCAACTATGACAAATTTAATCCCTACGAATGCAAATTTAATTTTTATAAAACCTAAATGACAAAAGAAAATTTTCGGAAAAAGAATTATATATTTTTTTATTATGAATTAAAAACAAAATTAACCTAAATTAATAATTAAAAATAGTAAACTAAATTCTAAAATTCTAGAAAAATTGTGAAAAATACCTTGAACTAAGAGGATCCTTAGAAAAATAAGAAGTATAAAATCGGCTGAAAGAATAAGCCGAAAATAAGCTAATAAGCTCGAATGAGCTTAACTATCAAAAAGGGTTAAATAAATTTTAAAAACACCCTTGGACAGAAAAGTACCAAAGGCGCAGATGGATTAGAGTGTGTGTTGTGAGGCGTTGGTTTAGAAAGGGAGAGGTCACAGGTTCGAAACCTATGGCCCTCCTTTTTAAAAAATCATTTTTTTTCTTTTTGAAATCCAAACTTTAGCTAAAAATAAGCAAATTTAATAAAAGAACTTTTTCTGAAAATGACTAATAAGCCAGGAACAAGTTGAAACAAATAAGACAGATTATAGCTAACTAACTAATTACTTTTAAGCTAAACTTTTGCAAATTTTAAGACTAAAATAAGCAACTTAGAACTAATAAGCTGAAAACCTAACCAAGACCTAAGCTCTGATAAGCAAAGTGACAAAGATTGAACTAACAGAATTAGCTTAAAAGCTTTTAAAAGCTAAAAACAAGATGAACCTATCTAACAGTTTTAAAAGGGAAAAATGCTCATCTTTGAGCTTATTTTTAAGACCAATTTTGCATATGAAATTAGTTGACAAATGAAAACAGAATAACTAGGACATCCAAATTACACATAAAAACAAAATTTAAGAAAAATGGACTAGTAATTAAGTTAGAAAAAGCTAAAGAAAATTGATAGTTTAACAGACTAGACTTTTTTTGGATTTTTTAAAGTTTTATGAAGAAATAAATTTGCATTTTCAACCCTAGATTTAAGCTAGTAAAAGCTAATATGAAAACTCAAAAAGCTAAAACAGATCAAATTTGGACTACTAAGAGCTTATTCTATCATTTTCAAACCATAGATCAAGCTTATTCTAACTTAAATGTGCTAATGAAAACAGGCTTTTAGAACTTTGAAAAACACACTTTGAGAATTATGACAGAATTTGATTTTAAACAAAGGCACTTGCACACTTGCATTGACTCAATCCTACTGCATTTTGAATCAAATATAAACATGAAATTCACACAAAACAGCACCAATTAAAAATTAAATCAAATAAGCTAGTATGGCAAGCTAGACCACACATATTCAAATCCTACATCTAAAAAACATTGAAAAAGAGTCTTAACTCTTAAAAACTCTTGAAGACAGATTTTAAGGCTTATTTTGAGCTTATTAAAATTGGCTTTAAAGGTTTAATTAGACCATAGCAGTTTTAACTAAAGTTAAAACTGCTATGCCAAACACCCCTTTAAATTTTGGATTCCTACTTATAAGCTAAAATAGAACCCTCAAAGATGATATTGATGAAAACAGATGACATTCTAAGCATTTTAAAAGATTTTAAGATAAAACTAAGACAAGTTAAGCACTTAATAATTAGCTAACACTAATAAGCTATTTGGACTTCTAACATGCAGATTTATAGTAATCATAAATAAGCTAAACTAAAACGGAAACTTAGACAAACTAAGCATTAACTGGACATAACAAGCAGGGAATAAGCACAAATAAGTACTAATAAGCAACAATAAGCAAAAGATAAGCATTGAAAAGAAAAAATGCAGGAAATAAGCAACATAGAAGAGAGAATGAGGTGTACCTTAATCCCTTGCACCAAACAGGGATTTAAGCTGCTCAACAGAGCTTATCAACAAGCTAGCTTATGAAATAAGCTAAGAATAAGCCCTATAAGCCCATCCAAATCTGGCTTATTTTTCATTGGCTTATTCAAGACCTTTTGAGGGAATTGAGTACTGGGCTTTTTAAACTAAGCTTGAAATAAACTTAGCCTAATAAGCTAAAGTTGAGAGAGTAAAGAGCTTATTTGATCTTATTAGTAAGAAACATTTAAACCAATTATCTAAAAGTTAAGACAGAATTTAAGGCACAATTTAAATGAAAATGGAATTTTATTAACTTCAAAAGAGATTACACTGTTAATAATGAAGGAGTTACAAAACATTTAAAAGGAAATTACATTTATAGAAACTAAGAAATAAGCTAAAGGTTATACTAAAAATAAGCTAAAACTAGAAAATAAGCTGGAAAAAGAGATGATCCTTGTGTGGGAGGAGAGCTTGTATTTATAGCATCCCAAGAACCTTCTAGCCCTTCCATCCGTCCTATCACCACCCTTGGATCATAACAGCCTTGATTAAATCCTTTCTTGATCTGTTGGATTGCTTCCACACCTCTTGAGCCAATGAAATGTCTTCGGATCACCAGAGTGTCAGTATAATGACTTATCCCTTTGCCACCTCAGCTTCTAGAAAGGTATAAATGTGAGTGAGGAGCATAGAAGCTCCGTACACACGCATGTAACTTTTGGGAGGGAGGGTGAACAGTATTTTGACCTTGTTTGGTAAGTTTGACCTGGTTGCTCATATGTTTGACTGACATAGTCACATTAGTTATGACTTGGGCTGGATTTGTGAAATGAGTTCTTGGGCTGGACTTGTGGTTTGGATTTAAATAAGGAGAATGGGTTGGTTTATTATAAATGTTTATAAGTAATAATGGACTAAAGGTTTTAGATTGGTAATGGGCTGATCCGGCCCATTAACTTAGGTTCGGGTTGGCCCATTAATGATGCGTATGCCTTCGGCTTTGTCTTTCCGCGCTCTTTCTAATCCCGTGCTCGGTTTTGTCCATTTTTGCATTTATTTTGTCCTTTTGTACATATCCGTTACCTGCACATACACAAACATAAAAACAAGCATATACACTGTATTTTTTACACGTTTTGTCTATTTAGGGTTGATTTATTTGGCAAAATGTATGTGTAAATAAGCACATGCCAAATTCCCCCATACTAAGGTATTGTCGTGTCCTCATGCAATATTATAAATAACACTTTAGAAAACTAAGAATCTTAATCCCCCTTGATTAATTACCTCAAAAAGTAGCCAAGTATTCATCTTAAGTGTTAAAGAAACATTAGCTCTGAAAAGCCCCATTTTTCTATTTTTAACATTTTTTATGATTTTTCATAACTTTCCATACTTCAACACTTCATAACCTTGTGCTTTCATTATTCTTTGATAATACTTAGGATCATGGAACAAGCAAAATAAATTCATCGTCCCCAACTTTCACTTCTCCATACTAAGCTCAAAAACAAGATCATTGTCAAATACAAGTCATGATACTAACACTACTCATAAATACTAATTGTGTATTACTTTTCCTCCCTTATTCCTAATTTTGTATCTTAAGATTTTATTTTTGTCATATACCTGAAGGCTCTTTAAGACTTATTTCGATATTTATTAAATCCGAAAATAAAGCGAGACAGTTAAAGATAAAAATTAGCTTCTACCCCTATCCTTGAAAACCGATGAGGTCCACATCGAGGTGATCAAAACTTGCCTTTTATTAGGCTACTTGACTTAACTTATGTCATATACCCTAAGGCTCTTTAAGACATAAATCAAGTGAGATTTAATTTGCACCATATACCCTAAGGCTCTTTAAGGTACAAATAAATCATATATTAAACACGATTCAATCATTCATGTCATATACCCTAAGGCTCTTTAAGGCATGAACAATTTAATCACTTACGCCATATACCCTTAGGCTCTTTAAGGCATAAGTAATCTCATGATTAACTCTACTTATATAACACCCCCATTTTTTACATATAGCAGCAAAAGCTAATCTGGGGTATTATTTCATAGTAAAACAGTTATAATCATAGAAAACGAGTCATAAAGAAACGTTTTGGAAAAAGTTGTTATCATTCATTTATTCATCAGAGTTTTTACAAATAGAGGTCCCGAAATCTACAGGAAATCAAAAAGTTTGAATGATAACGGTTTAGCCATCTTCAAGTTTGTGTCACTCCGTGTCATTTGATGCTTAGTTACCTGAGATAAACATGCTAAAAAGTCAACACAATGGTTGGGTGAAATTCATAGGTTTATAATAAACAGTTTGAATACAAGTCATAGTGGGTTACGTTGTTATACACCCAAAGTTTGAAAAATAATATTATTGCCCCAAGCTCATGACACCGAAACCTTAGGTTAATCAATAAGCATAAATAATTGCCCCAACGGGTGTCTTTGTTAAACACCCGCATAAGTTATTCAAATGATGTGCTATTGGTTACCAATCAGTAGAGGTACACCAACGGGGATGTCCAGTCCCAAATAGATCTATTCACATTATTCACGCTTACCCTGACGAGTAATTAACGGTTCATGATAATGGGGTCTTAATGGCAAAAGCAGGGACTTAGGCAATAATGTATCAGGATAGCATACAGTTGAAAAATACTTGCATTCATGGTTTAAGCATGTATCCCCCTCACGGGTTTATGAAATAAGAGATTTAAAAGTAAGGCTAGGAACTCACCTTAACAGTACAGGGAAATCTGATTGATGGCAAAAGTATATAAAATGAAAGTAACGGCTTCGTCACGTAACCTAGGTAATATGTCAAGTCTTAGTTTGATTGGATATGTTTTATGTCATAATGTAATATCATTTGATTAAACTTATTATGGAATTATTGCATCACTGTTTGGGCTATCATAATTCAAAGGCCACGCAGTATCGTTTGAGGAGCCAGGGCACTTTAAATCGTAAACCCAGCAAACTCGTCAAGACGAATACCCAAATGGAACCCCTCACATGAAACTCCCTAGTATCGTGATACGATAAGATTATAAGTCTCTTTAAAAACTAGATATATTTTTATAACTTAAGAAAATATGATATTTTATAAGTTCAAAAAATTGACAATATATACCCTTAATTTATAAATTTTTACAAGTTTAGTCCTTTATACATAATTATATATAATTTAAACCTTTAACTTTGAGAATTGGCAAAATAGATCCTTATAGTTATAACTTTAGGAAAATGACATTTTCATCCCCTTTAGTTATAAGTTTCAGAAAGTTACGATATATACCCCTGTGCATGGTAACTTTTGCAAAACAAGTCCAAAAAGCCATGCAAGGTTATTTTAAGATTACAAATAATATTTTTAGGTTATAGATTATTAGTATAAGCTAAAATAAGATGTTTTAATGTAACAAAAGTTTAGAAAAAAGATTTGTTAGCTAGAAAATCAAAACGGGTCGTTTTTAGGGTTTTTATCAAAAACACATGGGTTTGAAGATTCTAGGCTTCAAATAAGAGTTCATACATAATATTATGAGTATTATGAACATTCATATGCATATTATGAGTTTATAGAACAAGATCTTAGGCTTACTTGAGCTAGAATGGGTCAAAATGGGGTTTTCGGGTTTGTACGCCTAGTAACGGCTTCAAGACTTCATTTTTCTTGCTTCTTGGCTTCTATTCTGAGCTTAGGGACTTCTCTTGATCTTCTATTGCTTCTATGTAAGAGTTAGAATTCCATTTGTGGGTATGAGATGAGATGTGGGGGGTGATTTGAATGTTATGCATGATTCAACTATTTATAGGCTTCAAACACTTCATTCTTAAGTTTTCTTGTTTCCTAAGGGTGTGATAAGTTTCTAAGCTAGCTGAGATGAGTAAGAGGGGCTAGTATGATGAGTATTGAAGGCTAGAACTATCCATGAAGTGTTGGAATGGTACTTAGGAGGCCACGGCTGAAAATGGAACCAAGGAGGTGATCAAGGTGCTTGTAAGCTACTTGGTTGCTTGCTTGGTGATTTCATAGAGGTGGTTGAGGTGCTTGAGGTGTTTGGTTGCTTGCTTAGTAGTAAAAGTAGGTCAAAATGAAAGAAAAAGGTGTCGGGTTCATTTTCTTTTGGGTTAAAGTTTAGGGTTTTAATTTCTAGTTAGGGTTAGGGTTTAGGATAGATTAAGGTTTATAATTAGTGTTAAGATTAAGGTTTAGGGTTTAGGATTAGAGATTAGGGCTTAGGATTAAGTTTTAGGGTTTAATTTGAAGATTTAGGGTTTCAAAATGAAATTAGGGTTTTTAGGGTTTCATTTATGGTTTTGGGTTTTAAAACTTGGATTAGGGTTAAGATTACAGATAGATTAGGGTGTAGGAGTCATATATTATGTAATGTACTTTCTACAAAAGAGGTGGTATGAAATCGAGAATGAAAACGGTGGTGAAATGAGCTTATTTGAATGTGTGCTTAATAACTTGTACCTTTGAGCTTTTAAGAACTTGTACATTGATTTGGAGGGAAAATATGATTCAAATATTGTGTATTGATACTTGTACATATGCTTTAAAGGCTTGTACATTCATTTCTATATGTGTTCATTACATATAGTTAGGGTTTTGATGTAAACGTTAATGTTTAAGGCTTGTTTTGAGATAATGCTTTGAAAAGTATGTTAAATGGATAATGTAATTGATAAAAATGATATTAAGATATTTACTTGACATATTAAGAGGTTTACATGATGAAAACATAGATATATATAGCATTGACAAAGGTTGCGAGAGCTTGTTTACTTTAGAGATGCAAGTTACGTTGCATAATGAGATAAAGCGAAAAATTTCCTTGTAAAAAGGTGATATATTTATAATAGATGGATAGTACATTATGCATCTAATTTATTAGATAGATAATTACATTGATGAAAATTGCAGGTTGTTATAGTCCTCATCCTTTAAAAGAAATCTCGTCCTGAGATTGAGCTGGATGCCGGAGTGATATTTGAAAACAGATGTGGATACTTGGCATGAATTTGATCTTCGCGTTCCCATGTATATTATGGTCCTCTTTTAGAGTTCCATCATACTTTGACTATAGGAATGTGAATTTGTTTCAGTTGCTTGACTTCTCGATCCATGATTTTTACGGGTTCTTCCACAAAGTTGAGTTTGTCATCAAGCTGAAGCTCTTTTATTAGAATGATGAGAGATTCATCAGATAAATACTTCTTTAGATTAGAAATGTGGAAAGTGTTGTGAACATTACTGAGCTCTTCAGGAAGCTCTAGTTTGTACGCCACTGGGCCAATCCGTTCAAGGATTTTGAATGGTCCAATGTATCGAGGGTTAAGTTTTCCTCGTTTTCCAAATCGGATGATTCCTTTACGAGGTGATATTTTCAACATGACATGATCTCCAACTTGAAATTCTAAAGGCTTTCGTCTTATATTGGCATAACTTCTCTGCCGATCTCTTGCAGCTTGCAAGCGTTGACGAATTTGCATTATTTTCTTAGTGGTTTCCTGGAGTATTTTTGGTCTTATAAGTTGAACATCACCAAATTCGGCCCAGCAAACAGATGATCTGCACTTTCGTCCATAAAGTGCCTCAAATGGTGCTGCCTTAATGCTGGCATGGTAACTGTTATTGTATGAAAATTCTACCAATGGTAAGTGTTTTCCCCATCCTTTTCCAAAGTCTATGACACATGCTCGAAGCATATCTCTGAGTGTTTGAATGGTCCTTTTACTTTGTCCATCAGTTTTGGGATGATATGCCGTACTCATGTCTAGTTGAGTACCCAAAGCATTCTGCAAGGATTTCCAGAATATAGATGTGAAATGACTGTCACGATCCGAGATAATGGATATTGGCACGCTATGCCGGGAGACTATTTATTTGATGTATAACATTTTAAGGGTTTCCATACTATCTGTCTCTCGGGTAGGAATAAAATGTGCAGATTTGGTAATGCGATCGACAATGACCCAAATTGTGTCATGTCCGTTTGATGTTCTGGGCAGTTTTGTAACGAAATCCATCGTTATTCTCTCCCATTTCCACATAGGAATCTCGGGTTGTACCAATAAGCCGGATGGCTTCTGACATTCAGCTTTAACTCTAGAGCATGTCAAACATTTGCCAACATACTCAGCGATGATTGCCTTCATGTTAGGCCACCAATAGAGTTTCTTTAGATCTTGATACATCTTATCAGAACCGGGGTGAATGGAATACTTTGATTTATAGGATTCGTGCATGATCAAGTTTCTCAGGTTACCAAAGAGTGGTAACCAACTTCGATTCTTAATACAACGAGTTCCATCAGGACGTACTTCAAAGGCTTTATCCATTCCTCGTAAGTTTTTAGCTTTGATGTTTTCTCCTTTGAGTGTTTCATTTTGGGCTTTGAGAATTTGTAATGGTAGTTTTGGGTGAATGGTCATGATTAATGATCTAACTCGGAGTGGTTTGATTTGTTTCTTTCGGCTTAAGGCATCTGCTACTACGTTTGCCTTTCCAGGGTGATAACGAATTTCACAATCGTAATATGCAAGTAATTCTAACCAACGACGTTGTCTTATGTTCAATTCTTTTGGATTAAGAATATGTTGAAGACTTTTGTGATCGGTGAAAACTGTACACTTTGTTCGGTAGAGATAGTGTCTCCAGATTTTAAGAGCGAACACAACTGCTCCTAATTCGAGATCATGAGTGGTGTAGTTTTCTTCATTAGGCTTGAGTTGTCGGGATGCATATGCAATAACCTTTTCTCTTTGCATTAACAATGCTCCTATACCTTGATGAGATGCATCACAGTAAACAACAAAATTGTCGTTTCCTTTTAGTAATGCTAAGATTGGAGCTTCACAAAGTTTCTGATTAAGTAGTTAAAAAGCTGATTCTTGATCTTTATCCCAGATATACTTCTTGTTTTTCTGGGTTAATCTGGTCAAAGGCTTTGTGATCTTTGAAAAATCTTTGATAAATCTACGGTAATAGCCGGTGAGTCCTAGGAATTGACGTATTTTTGTAGGTGAAGTGGGAGATGTCTAATTCTTAACTGCTTTGATCTTGGCGGGATCAACATGAAGACCTTGGCTATCAATTAAGTGTCCAAGAAATTGTACGATATGAATCCAGAAATCACATTTGGAGAACTTGGCATACAACTTCTCTTTCTTGAGTAATTCTATGATTATTCTCAGATGATTTGCGTGTTCTTCTTCGTTACGAGAATATATGAGAATATCATCGATAAACACTATTACAAATTTATCCAAGTATGGTTTGCATACACGATTCATGAGATCCATGAATACAGCAGGTGCGTTAGTTAAACCAAATGGCATCACTTAAAATTCATAGTGTCCGTATCTTGTTCTGAAAGCAGTCTTAGGAATATCTTCATCCCTTACTCTCAATTGATGATAACCAGATCTTAAGTCTATTTTTGAGTAAACGCTTGAACCTTGAAGTTGGTCGAATAAGTCATCGATTCTGGCAATGGGTAATGATTCTTTACGGTAAGTTTATTCAACTCCCGATAATCGATACACATTTTGAAAGATCCGTCTTTCTTTTTAACAAATAAGACAGGAGCTCCCCATGGTGAAGTACTTGGTCGAATGAAACCTCGGTCTGCTAATTCTTGAAGCTAATTAGATAGTTCCTGCATTTCTGAAGGAGCCAATCTGTAAGGTACACGGGCTACAAGCGCTGCTCCTGGAATTAAGTCGATTTGAAATTCTACTTGACGAACTGGGGGTAAGCCAGGTAGATCTTTAGGGAAAAATTCTGAAAATTCTCTGACTACTAGGATATCTTCTAGTCATTTCTCGTTCGATTTCTTTTCCATGACTTGGGCTATGAAAACTTGACAACCTCGAGATATATATCTTTCGGTTTTTATACAGGATATGAGATTTAGTCAGGTTTTACTTTGATCACCTCGAATGATCAGAGTTTCACTGTTGATAAGAATGTGGACGACTTTTTCGTCACAGAGAATTTTGGCATGATTCTTGGACAACCAATCCATACCGATGACAACGTCGAAACTACCGAGTTTAATCGGCATGAGATCAATTTCGAAAGGTTGATTTAACAAAGTCAAAGTGCAACCTTGAATAACGGTGTTTGTGCTTACTAGGTTTCCGTCAGCCATTTCGATATCGTAAAAGGTATCTATTGTAATGGGTGAAATATTTAGCATAGAGGCAAGATATATGGATACGAAGCTTTTATCAGCTCCATAATCAAATAATACTCTAGCTAAATGTTGGTTTAGGAGAAACATACCCGTGACTACGTTCGGGTCTTGATGAGTATTTCTATCCCTTAGCATGTAGGCTCTTCCCTGGGCATTGATGTTGGTCTTTTGGCATTGATTTGTATAATTCCCCTTTTCTCCGCAAGCATGACAAATAACTATCACTGGTAGCTGATTACTTCCAGTAGCTGGCCTCTTGTTTTGGCAGTTCCTGGTCAAATGGCCCACCTTGTTGCAAATATTACATTTAACAGTGCAAGGTCCTGTGTGATGTAGAACACATCATTTACACAATGGGAGACTTCCAGCATACCTATTATTTTCAGTTAGAGTGGCAGCATAAGCTTTGACATCTTCTTGCCTTTGGGTTTATTGTGGTTGATGATTGTTGTAGCGGTTGTTGGTGTTGGTGTTACGGTAGTTATTGTTGCGGTAGTTGTTGTTGTTGAAAGTTCTTCTGTCGTTAAACTTTCGTTTATGATCGCTTGATACTTGCACCGGAGTGTGTTTTGTTACCTGATCCATTAGCCTTTGGGCTATGTTAATGGCTTCCTCTAAAGTTTGAGGTCTAGAGGCGGTAACATTTCTTTCAATGCTTCGAGGTAATCCTCCAATGAAAGCTTCCAGGAGTTTCTCAGTGTTTGGTATCATGTTTGGGCATAGGACGACTAATTCTTGGAATCTTCGAACGTAAGTTTTAAGATCATTTCCCTTTACAGTTAGATTGTAAAGTTCATCTTCCATCTTTTTGACTTTAGTTCGAGGACAATACTTGTTTGTCAAGAGTCTTTTTAATTCAGTCCAAGTGATCTGATTAGCTTGATCTACTCCAATAGATTGAACATATGCATTCCACCAGGATAGAGCGTCATCAGTCAGGGTACCAGTAGTAAATGTTACTTTATTTTCTTCAGCACATCTGCTACGAGAGAATACTGATTCGGTTCGTTCAAACCAGCGGATGAGGCCAATTGCTCCTTCCGTACCATTGAAGTAGAAAGGTTGACAGCCAATGAACTCTTTATAATTTCCCGTTTTTGTTACAGGAGTTCCAGTAGGTTCGGTGTTCCTGTTGGGATTACTAGCATTTGCCATTGTTGCAGCTTGTGCTTCCAGAGCCGCGGTGACACTGTCAGCAACTAGTTTTCTGATGGCAGCTTGAGTCATAGCCGGTGCTTCAGATGTTGACATCCTTTTAGGAGGCATTCTATCAACATAAGACAACACATAATAAGAATAATATCACAAGTCTTAAAATGTAATGCTTAAGAACATAATACTTAATTTTTAAGCATTTTTAACAATAATGATTTTGAAATCATTGATATTTATTTAATAAAAGTTATGGTATGATTCATAATGATGATGATGGAGATGATGATGCAAGAGAGATAAGTTGGTATTATGAAACAAGTTATATAACGGGATTGCCATTGTATTATATTAAGAACAACTTGCCTTAGTACTATACATAGTCAAGATTTGACAAGTGTTTTTATTTATACCACACATCCCGTGGCTAGGTTCTTATAACTAGGATTTATTCTAGTGGTCCGAAGGTCCTTTCTAATTGTTCTTGAGTTCATTGATGGCATCTAGAAGACTTTCCATTTCTGCTTGGTGACGAATCTGCATGTCGTTGATGATGTGTTCTAGTTCGGTAATTCTGAAGCGGGCTAGAGAAATCTTGTGGTTACATCCCATTTGTTTTCTTTGGAATTTGGTTATTTGAGCATGAGATTGTTGGAGTTCAGCTTCCAAAGTGTCAAAATCTTGTTGGATGATCACCCGACCTTTTTTGAGTCCTTCGATTTTGTCTTCGATGTTTTCAATACGGTCAAGAGAGAGTTCATCTAAATGATTTAAGATTTCCTTAATTTGCTCTTCGTGACGTTCTACACTTGTCTTTCGAGAGCTTTCTCCCATCTCAAATTCTTGAGGTAGGGCAGAAGTAGAGAAGGGTGATTAGTTATGTTTCTCAGGTGACAATAATTCTTTAGGAAGATAGAATTTTAGAGGATTAAACTTTGGAGTTGAAGGCTCAATAATTGGAGGTGGAATAGGTGAATCTTTGGCATAAAATGCTTGCAAAACTTTCATGTAGGGGTTATCGTGAAAAAGCAAAAGAGTTGGTGAAACTATTGGAACCACGCCAAATGAGTTAGAAGAGCCAGAATATGTTTTTCCCGGTGATGCTGGGACGTAGTCCGGAGAAACCATGGTAAAGTCTGGAGAGTTGGAGGAAAAGGCATTCTCAATACCGGAAGTAAGAGGATTAGGAGACGTCATCACTCTGTTAACAACCCATCGATAAATAATATAAGTTATTTATATAATAGTATAATATAGTTATGTATCTTTACATACTATTCTGGGAAATGTAGCGGCACGGCGGACTTTCTTGGCTAGAAAAAGAAAAATAGTTATAGTTAAGGTTTCGACCTTGTTCTCTATGACCGTTGGCTCTTGATACCAATCTATAACACCCCCATTTTTTACATATAGCAGCGGAAGCTAATCTGGAGTATTATTTCATAGTACAACAATCATAATCATAGAAAACGAGTCATAAAGAAATGTTTTGGAAAAAGTTGTTATTATTCATTTATTCATCAGAGTTTTTACAAACAGAGGTCTTGAAATCTACAGGAAATCAAAAAGTTTGAATGATAACGGTTTAGCCATCTTCAAGTCCGTGCCACTCCATGTCATTTGATGCTTAGTTGCCTGAGATAAACATGCTAAAAATTCAACACAATGGTTGAGTGAAATTCATAGGTTTATAATAAACAGTTTGAATACAAGTCATAGTGGGTTACGTTGTTATACACCCAAAGTTTGAAAAATAATATTATTGCCCCAAGCTCATGACACCGAAGCCTTAGGTTAATCAATAACCACAAATAATTGCCCCAACGGATATCTTTGCCAAACACCAGCATAAGTTATTCAAATGATATGCTATTGGTTACCAAGGTACACCAATGGGGATGTCCAGTCCCAAATAGATCTATTTACATTATTCGCGCTTACCCCAACGAGTAATTAACGGTTAATGATAATGGGGTCTTAACGGCAAAAGAAGTTACTTAGGCAATAATATATCAGGATAACATACAGAAAAATACTTGCATTCATAATTTAAGCATGTATCCTCCTCACGAGTTTATGAAAACATTTAAAGATTTAAAAGTGAGACTATGAACTCACGTTAACAATATTAGTGAAATCTGATTGATCGCAAAAGTATATGAAATGAAAGTAACGGCTTCGTCACGTAACCTGGGTAATATGTCAAGTCTTAGTTTGATTGAATATATTTTATGTCATAATGTAATATCATTTGATTGAACTTATTATGGAATTATTGCATCACTGTTCGGGCTATCATAATTCAGAGGCCACGCAGTATCGTTTGAGGAGCCAGGACACTTTAAATCGTAAACCCAGCAAACTCGTCAAGACGAATACCCAAATGGAACCCCTCACATGAAACTCCCTAGTATCGTGATACGATAAGATTATAAGTCTATTCAAAAACTAGATATATTTTTATAACTTAAGAAAATATGATATTTTATAAGTTTGAAAAATTGGCAATATATACCCCTGATTTATAAATTTTTACAAGTTTAGTCCTTTATACATAAGTATATATAATTTAAACCTTTAAATTTGAGAATTGGCAAAATAGATCCTTATAGTTATAACTTTAGGAAAATGACATTTTCAGCCCCTTTAGTTATAAGTTTCAGAAAGTTACGATATATACCCATGTGCATGGTAACTTTTGCAAAACAAGTCCAAAAAGCCATGCAAGGTTATTTTAAGATTACAAATAATAATTTTAGGTTATAGCTTATTAGTATAAGCTAAATTAAGATGTTTTAACGTAATGAAAGTTAAGAAAAAAGATTTGTTAGCTAGAAAAATAAAACGAGTCATTTTTAGGGTTTTTATCAAAAACACATGGGTTTGAAGATTCAAGGCTTCAAATAAGAGTTCATACATGATATTATGAGTATTATGAATATTCATATGCAGATTATGAGTTTATAGAACAAGATCTTAGGCTTACTTTAGCTAGAATGGGTCAAAATGGGGTTTTCGGGTTCGTACGCCTAGTAACGACTTCAAGACTTTGTTTTTCTTGCTTCTTGGCTTCTATTATGAGCTTAGGGACTTCTTTTAATCTTCTATTGTTGCTATGGAAGAGTTAGAATTCCATTTGTGGGTATGAGATGAGATGTGAGGGATGATTTGAATGTTATGCGTGATTGGACTATTTATAGGCTTCAAATACTTCATTCTTAAGTTTTCTTGTTTCCTAAGGGTGTGATAAGTGTCTAAGCTAGCCGAGGTGAGTAAGAGGGGCTAGTATGATGAGTATTGAAGGCTAGAACTAGCCATGAAGTGCTGGAATGGTACTTAGGAGGCCACGGCTAAAAATTGAACCAAGGAGGTGATCAAGGTGCTTGTAAGATACTTGGTTACTTGTTTGGTGATGTCATAGAGGTGCTTGAGGTGTTTGGTTGCTTGCTTAGTAGTAAAAGTAGGTCAAAATGAAAGAAAAAGGTGTCGATTTCATTTTATTTCGGGTTAAAGTTTAGGGTTTTAATTTCTAGTTAGGGTTAGGGTTTAGGGAAGATTAAGGTTTATAATTAGTGTTAAGATTAAGGTTTAGAGTTTAGGATTAGAGATTAGGGCTTAGGATTAAGTTTTAGGGTTTAATTTGATGATTTAGGGTTTCAAAATAAAATTAGGGTTTTTAGGGTTTCATTTAGGGTTTTAGGTTTTAAAACTTGGATTAGGGTTAAGATTAAGGATATATTATGGTGTAGGAGTCATATATTGAGTAATGTACTTTGTACAAAAGAGGTGGTACAAAATCGAGAATGAAAACGGTGGTGAAATGAGCTTATTTGAATGTGTGCTTAATAACTTGTACCTTTGAGCTTTTAAGGACTTGTACATTGATCTGGAGGGAAAGTATGATTCAAATATTGTGTATTGATACTTGATACTATGCCTTTAAGGCTTTGTACTTTCATTTCTTATGTGTTAATTTACATTTAGTTAGGGTTTGATGTAAAACGTTAATGTTTAAGGCTTGATTCCAAAGTCGCACCGGGAAGGGTTGCAAACCTTGCTTTAAAGATGCTCCTATGAGCTTAAAGAAATGGAAAGACAAGTTCTTTTTGGTTGACCGTAGAGCCATTCTGGTCGCCAAAACTCGGATCTAATGCCTTAGTTTGTAAGGTTATTGTCACCTTGGATAAATCCAAACTAACAATGAGAGAAACTTTGTTAAGATGTTTCACCAAAGGTTATGCGGAATCTAACCTTTAATGATCAAGAAGAACAACAATGAAATGAATAGAACAGTAAATTACACAAAAAGCTTTAATATTATTGATGTAATAATACGAGTACTCAACCAGTACTAGGGTTTACAACCTTAAAGCTATGAGAGAATGTATATCAGGGATATATCTATTTCCTTTAACCTAAGGACTCCTTTTATAGCACAAGGAGCCCTGTACAAGATAATACCTAACCAAATCTCCTAAATACAAGAGATATACACAAAATATATTCTAAATATAACAATAACACGTATTTGACTTTGAGTAATCCTTATCCTTTGACAGCAGTGGAAAACCTTCAGTAGTGGAAACCTTTCACCAACAGTGGGAATTCATATCACTAGCAGTGGGAATATACTCTAACAGTGGGAATGACTATAACTAGCAGTGGGAATACCTTGGAGCATTTTATTCCCAACAATCCTCCCCTAAACTTAAGACTCCAAGTTTCTGGAATAAAATGTTAACCTGGAGAGGATGCTTCCAAACATCTCTTCATCTTGAATTGTTTGCTATACTATATATCTTCATCAGGAGTTCATTAGCCATTTCAGAGTATTGGTCCACTTGCAGCTTGTTACATAGCATCACAATTGTGAGTCCTTTTGTCAAAGGATAGTCTTGCTCCACTAGCATAAAAATCTCATGTCCTCTTCTAGTAGATACATGATGAACACCACATGTATTATACAGCTTCCATTTTAAGGGATCATGCATATACTTTTGAAGTGCCCATAGTTGGTCTCTAGGATCTGGTTCATAAAGCCTCTTTAGCTCAACCCAAAGCATCTTCTCTTTGTCCTCTGTAGGGTCTTTAGTGCTGAAATCATTCTTGACCAAGCTCTAAAGCTTATCCAAATCCTCTCTATCAAATGTCTTTAGCATCTCTTCAAATAGTTGATAAACTTCTGTATGATCCCCAACTCTGACAATCTTCCAATACTTTCTTTGTCCTTCAGAATAGACTTCCCAATCTATAATAGGACGTTTCACCTGTAGAGCTTCAATGTAAACTTCTTCTACAGGCACTATTTCCATCATCTTCTTAAGCTCTTCCTCAGATAGCTCTTTAGGTTCTTTAGTTTGTTGTTCTTAAGGGAGTTCTAAACCTGGAGCTTTAGCTATCTTCAATTTCTTTGAGCTTTCCTGAACCAACTGAATTCCTGGTCTCTTAACTCTTTTACTTTCTAAATTGGAATTCATAGGCACAAAATCTTGCATCTGCTTCCATACTGGAATGAATTTTTCTTCAATTTGTTTAAATGTCATTCCCTTGAAGTCTTTACTCTTTCATCCAGCATTACTCCTTAGTATGGACATGTAGTAATTTCTTTTCTCTTTCTTAGTTGTTGGCTTGCTTTGCTGGGCTTGGTACTTCTTGATTTCAGCAAGATTCTTTTGATACTTAACAAGCTCAGTAATTAACTCCATCTTTTCTTCAAGTGACAAATCAGCTTCAGCTTGTTCATACTCATTCATGTACTTGGCAATCAGTTCATTACTCCTATCAAGTTCAGCAATCATAATTCCAAGTTCCCTTTTTTGCTTGATCCCTAGCTATTTCAGCATCCTTCTCACCTTGCTTTCTAGTTAATTGTTCTTCCTAAGCAAACTCATATTCTAACTCTCTAGCCAACTATGCATCCATTTCTTATTAAACCTTCTTCTTCTTTGTACCTTCTGATTCTACCATTTTCTCCATCCCTTTTTTCCCTTTGTACTAATAAATGGAACACTGGTAGTTTGAGAAGATTCAATAGTAATCCCTCTTGAAGATCTTGTCTTTCTTGTAGATGGTGTTTTAACACTGGCAGTGGTAAAAATTGCAGTAGTGGGAAAACTTCCACTAGCAGTGGCAACACCAGCAGGGGCAATAGGGGTAACAGTGGCAATAGTGGCAATATCAGTAGGGGCAAAAACTAAAACTCTACTAGATAGTTCATTAGCAGCTCCCAAAGTGCTCAATACATTTGTTGTCTCATCTGTACTATCACTTCCTTTTTTAGTATTCTTTTTAGCATCTGCACCTATCAAATCCTCCCCTGGATCCACCCCCTATGTTTGGAGCATCCTCTTAAACAAATCCTTCTCTCTTCTTCTCATTATCTTCTAGAGTCTTGACTATGTTCTTCAAATGAGTGATTTTTAGATCTTGACTCTGTATCCTTTGCTCCATAAGCAAGTGTTGCTGTTGCAAATTGGTACACATATCCATCAATTCTGGAAGTTTTTGTTGCATACTGCCCTCACCACCACCAAGAGAAGTAACCCCCTGGTGATGCTTCATGGGGCACGGCAGAGGTCTTAGCAATGTTTTCCTTGTCCTACCCTGCATCTAAGCTAGTGGCAGCAGGGAAAGCCTCCCCATGTCTGTCATCTCCTGTTGGAGATGCAGTCTCATCTGCTCCAGGTGAAGGGACTTTAGACTGAGAAATCCATGTAGTCCCTCTAGTTGTCCTCCTAGGTGTGGAAATATCATAATGAGATTGTGATAGAGTTGTTGTTTCTTAGGGTAGGGGTTCTTGAGAAGTAGTTGGATCTTCTTGAGGTGTAGGTTCATTTTGAGCTGAGGGTGTGTGATGGGGCTCAGTTGGGTTTTCTGAGCCTTCACCTTATGTAACTATCATAGAATTAAACAATGGTATAGATCTACCAGAAAAACTTGGACTGTTGACTCTCAGGGTAGAAAACACTTTTGGTGTGTGAAAGGGCACATCATAAACCTCAGAATTTTTGTTAACACCAAACTGACTCATTTTCAAACATTGTTCTATAAACCTAGGGTACATTAGAAATTTACCCTTACTTTTTATATTCCTCACCATACCATCAAAAATCATTTTAGAGAAATTATAAACTCTGTTGGTGGCTAAACAAACAATAGCAGTGGCAATGTTACAACTAAACTCATTAAAACTTGTACTCTTTGGACTTAGACACTGCATAATGATATGAATGAGAAACTTCCACTGATGTGAAAATTGGCCATTTTGAAAAGAAAATCTTTGGTTTGGTAAAATATTGTAGCCCATTAGTGAAAGGTTTTCAAAAAGCTCATGGTCAGGCAAAGTACTAATACCTCAGCATCATTAAGTTTGATATGCCTCCTAATCGATGATTCAGTAAGAGTACGTTGCCTGCCATTAACAGTAGCAATAATCTTTGTTGCTTCATCCACTGTTTCGACTCTAGCAGTGGACCAAAACTGTTGAATATGTGCAACATAGACAGTAGGACGAACCATCAAAGCATACCAGTCGACTATCTGATGGAAGTCAGTATTGTGCTCTGTTTTATCCAAAATAGCGACCATGTTGTGATAATCGCAAAAAGCAAGCTTTCCCATTGAGAGTTTGATGGTTTAGGGTTCTAGATAAAAGATGATTAGGTGAGTTGGTACTGTGGATGACTACAATTGAGATATTATTGATTGTAAGAGGTATAAAATTGGGCCGAATCAAGATAATTGAAATTTTATGATAAAGAAATCTCGAAAAATAATAGATTTATCTTGAAACATCAATATAATAATCCTTATAGCGAAAAAGGGGGCCAAAATATCTCAACGGTTATATTAATTAATGTAACGAACTTTTAGTCCAAACAGTACCAACGGCTATATTGTCAGGGGGAAAAATTGGTATAACAGTGGAAACAGTTTGGTCAAACAGTAGGAAATATTCCTAAGGGTAATAACTTATCTTCAATAATCAAAAGTAAGCCTACCCTATCCATACACATACACTTGCATAAACAAGATAGACATGCATGAATTCATGAGTCATTTGCTCGCTATCTGACCCATGAAGAAAATTAATACACATATTCATCATTGTATCCCAGATTAACCCATGAAATGTTCCTTGAGTCACCACCCTACCACATCCATACTAGGTCAAATGTCTTGGCAGTATAAGTCCCTTCTCCAATAATTACACACCCAAATGTCTCAGTACTCATCATACATTCTAAGATCGCTTAGCTAGACATGAAGGTAACTCTTGAGAACCAAGTTTGTGTATATCCCATGAGTAAAGACTCATACTACAGTGCCTCAAAAGTTAAGGACTCAAGGAAGTAATTAAACTAGCCTGTATTGTCACAAAAACCTCCATTCACCAGTGGGGACAGTCTAAGATTGGCCATGAGTATTCTATGAATACCATAAGCCTAGAGGTTCCTTAACCCCAACCCAATATAGATTGACTTACAAAGTGAAAACATATGCTGTGGTTCCACCCTCAATACATCATTAGAGACCTCTTCATGACATGCTCATCCTAAAACCAAGAAAAACACTAACAGTGGAAAGGTAGCCCAACAGTGGGAACATTTACACTAGCAGTGGAAACTTAACAGTGGGAAAAATGACTAACAGTTGCATTTTGCTCTAATAGTACTAACACCTATTGATCTAATAATAGTGAAAATCCTATATTAAACTTTACAAAAGACAAGAGACAGACATTTTTTAGGGATTGAGCATCCCAATACTTACAACTAAGTATTGGAACCTGCCCACATCAAAAGCTTTAGTAAAAGATCTGCTACATTATCATCTGTATGAATATGATCCACATTAATCAACTTCTTTTCATAACAGTCTCTTATAAAATGATGTCTTATCTCAATGTGTTTTGTTCTAGAGTGATAGACATGATTTTTAACTATACAAATTGCACTATTATTATCAATATATATCTTAGTGTTCATGAAATTATACCCATATTCCAGCAACTGGTTTTGTATCCAGAGAACTTGTCTACAGCCACTTGCAGCTGCCACATATTTTGCCTCAGTTGTGGAAGTGGCCACAATAGTCTGCTTTTTGCATTGCCAAGAGATCAACCTTCTGCCCAAAAACTGACAACCTCTAGTGGTTGATTTTCTATCTTGAGTAGCACCACCATAATCACTATCTGAATATGCCACCAAGTCAAAAGGAGACTCTTTAGGATACCAAAGACCCAGCATAGGGTGACCTTTTAGATACCTAAAGATTCTCTTAACAGCATGAAGATGACACTCTTTAGGTGTCACTTGGTGTCTAGCACAGGCACAGACAGCAAATATGATATCTGGTCTTGATGCAGTGAGATACATTAATGATCCAATCATGGATCTATACAAATGAAGTTCCACATCTTTACCAGTTGATTCTTTTCCCCAAGGATTTTCCCTATCCATGGGAGTCTTTGCTGACCTGATATCTGAGAGTCCAAACTTTTTGAGAATATCAACAACATACTTATCTTGTGAGAGGAAAATGCCATCTTTCTTTTGTAACACTTGCAATCCTAGAAAGAAGCTGAGTTCACCCATAACACTCATTTTGAATTTGTCATGCATTAGAATCTCAAATTCTCTACACAACTCTGGATTTGATGATCCAAATATAATGTCATCAACATACACTTATACAAGCAAAAACTCTCCTTTATGCTTTTTGATAAATAGTGTCTGATCTATGGTACCTCTTTGAAAGCCATTATCCAATAAATACTTAGACAGAGTACCATACCAAGCTCTAGGTGCCCGATGAAGTCCATACATAGCCTTTTCTACCTTATAAACTTTGTTTGGGAACTGTGGATCTTCAAATCCAAGAGGTTGCATCACATATGCCTCCTCATCAATAGTCCCATATAGGAAAAGTACTTTTAACATCCATATGGTATATTGTAAAGCCCATATAGGAATCATAGGCTAAGAATAATCTAATAGCCTCAATCCTTGCAACCAGTGCAAAGACTTCTTCATAGTCAACTCCCTCTTCTTAAGTATACCTTTGTGCTACTAGTCTGGCCTTGTTTCTAACTACTATTCCCCTTTCATCTCTCTTGTTTTTGAGGACCCATTTTGTTCCAATAGGTCTCACTCCTTTAGGACAGTCAACCAAAACCCAAACATTCTGAATCTTAAATTGGAGAAGTTCTTCTTGCATAGCTTCTACCCATCTTGGGTCTTTAAGAGCATCAAAGATCTTCTTGGGTTCTTCTTGGGATAAGAAGCATGAAAATAGACAAAACTGTAGAAGATCAGGATTAGACTTTTGATGAATTGTGGCTATGAAGCTTTGTTCTTCCATATTCTTAGTCTTGTGTCTGGTTTGAACAAGAGTATCAACAGGACCAATTATCTGACTCTTTGGATGATCTTTATGAATTCTGAGAGTAGGAGTTGGACTGACTTGAATATCAGATTCCATGTTGCTTAAGTCAGCTTCCACTTCATTCAAACTAACTGAATCATTTATATCTCCAAAGAGATCTTCTAACCTATTTTTAAAGGACATAGCATTGCCCAAAGATGGTACCTCTTGATAGCTTGAACCTCCCCTTGAAATGATTCTTGGGCTACTTGAGCTTATAGGGGGAATAGATAGGCAATCAGTGGGAACAGGTGAACTAACATTGTGAACTTCAGTTTCCACTGTTAAAGAAAAAACAGGCTTCACATGATCAGCTATGGGGTCTTTTGTAGTAGCAGTAGGATTGGTGTTCCTATTGCTTTCAGATACATCAGTATTGCTATCTTGCTTCTTTTGAGAATCATCTTTTTCTGAAAATGCATTACTTTTCCTTGTAGAATCATTAGAAGTTTCCATTTGAGCCTCATGGAACCAATTTGGAAGAGCAATGAATCTTAGGGAGGACACATTTTCCTTCACAGCTTAATTAGCATCTTCTTTTGTACCTGAAATGTTAGTAGAAGATGTTCCTGCAGCAACAACTGGCACATAGTTCATAGAATTGGTTAAAGTATCAATATCAAATAACCAATTATGACCAGCTCCTTTCTCAATGGGTTTATGCTCTAAGAAGTCCGCAGGTTCTCTTCTACTTTCTTGGTTCTTTTGTTAAATACTCTGAATGCTTTACTAGTCAGGGAGTATCCAACAAAATAACCTTCATCCCATTTAGTATCAAACTTTCCTAAGTGGTTTAAGGTATTAAAGATCATGACATGACACCCAAATGGTCTTAGGAATCCTATAGCAGGAGATCTACCATTAAACAATTCATAAGGAGTCTTGTTTTGGGACTTATTTAATAAAACCCTGTTTTGAACATAACAAGCAGTGTTAACTGCTTCAGCCCAAAAAGTGACAGGAAGTTTAGCATCAGCTAACATGGTCCTGGCAGCTTCAATGAGAGTTCTATTCCTTCTTTCAGCAACACCATTTTGCTGAGGGGTTCTAGCATTACTAAACTCTCTCTTAATACCTTTCTTAGAACAAAATTCATCCATTTCTCTATTCCTAAACTCACCCCTATTATCACATCTGATAATTTTTACTTTATGATCCTTTAGATTTTCTATCTCTGTTATAAAATTCCTAAGAATGCTACTTGTTTCATCCTTAGATTTTAGAAAGAAAGTCCAAGAAAACCTAGAAAAATCATCAGTCACAACTAAGCAGTACCATTTATGATTAAGACTACTGACAGAAGTAGGTCTAAACAAATCCATATGCAAAGTGTGAAGGGGCTTAGAAACAGAGTTCACTAACTTGGTCTTACAAGAAGCCTTATGTTGCTTTCCTTTCAGACAAGCAACACAAGTATGGTCATTTTCAAAACTTTTGGAAGGCAAACCTTTAACCAGATTATTCCTAACCAACTTATTCATGGTTTTAAAATTCAGATGACCTAACCTTCTATGCCATAACATACTTTCATCTACAGAGGCCTTGGCAATCAGACAAGTCAAGTTTTTATGAGGGACAATATTTTTTAAGTCAATGGAATACATATTATGTTGTCTAGGAGTCCTAAGCAACACATGAGAATCATCAACTAACTTAAAATCTTTTCCCAACACAAGGCACTCTGAGTCAGTGAACAGAACACTATTTTTGTTATCACAAATTTGAGACACACTAAACAGATTATATTTCAATTCTTTCACAAAATAAACATTCTCAAACTCAAGTTTACCAGTCTTTATTGTGTCTTTACCAGTAATCATTCCTCTTTCATGCCCAAATGACACATATCCTTCATTAAAAGGCTCATACTCATATAGATAGGATATGTTGCCAGTCATGTGCCTAGAGCATCTACTGTCCTAATATCCTTTATCATCAATATTATCCTTAGAATGCCCTGCACATCAAGAGAAAGAGAGTTAATTCTCTTTAGGGACCCAAGCCATTACTGACTTGGGCCTACCTTGTGTATCAATGTATTTGTATTTCTTAAAGATCACTGATACACCATTGAGATTTGAACCTTGATCAGGAGAATTTTTGATGTGTTGTTTGTCGTGTAGGTATTATTTATTATCAAAGTTTTACATTTATATTTAGCCGACTAACCTAAAGACAACACTTTAACGGGCAGAGTACCCGGTCAGGATGAAGCTTCGCGGTAAGTAGGGTGTCGAACACTAAGAGTGAGAGTTAACCAATTATCCAATTAGTATTTATGCTATTCTAGATTAGTCTAATTACAAGTTAAACCTATGCTATATACGGTTTCTAACAAGATGGGGGGTTTTCAGCCTGAGAGACTGGCACAGGTTTTATGGTGACAAATAACAATTCTAAACACAAAATAAACTAAAGCAAATAACACAAGCAAGAGAGCGGTACGAGCCAAATAATAGAAAACTGTATTAACCATATTAAATCCAATTAAACGCAGGTTTGATTAACTAGTGCAATGGCTTGCTTATCTCGAGGCGGCATATCATTCTTAAGACTTAGGTGGTACTTCTTCCTAAGACCTAGACACGAACAATCCTGTCACGATTAACGCATCCGCATAAAGCATCCTATAGTCTAATTATAATCTATCATAGGGAATTAAAGCAGTGGTGATCCTGTTAAGACCCTAGCCCATCGGGACTTTACCCACTTATTACTTGATGTTGAATCATACACCGGTAGTCCACCACCAAAATCAATTACCAATTAACTAAGAACAATACTGGTTGAACAATTATTGGGTCACCTGCCGGTCCAACTAAGCTCATAATCTAAAGGTAAAAGACAAGGTGTCATTTTGAATCCTATGGTAGCCTTCATATAAAGACACGTAACATGGAGCCTAGTCCTCTCGATTCCATTACTGGTAGGTCTCTCCCTATACCTAGTGAATGATAGTCGCATGTAACAAGCAATAGAACAAGTATAAAGAGCGGTAAACATGAATTAAACAACGGAACGATGTAGAATGAAAGCAAATCGCGGATTAAATCAAGACCAAACAATTATATCTGACATTAACATGTGCGCCGCCGAGGGTAATAGCCTATTTAAATCATTGTGCATATTACAAAGCGGATTCTAACAAGAGTTAAAGTCATGATTAATGAAGAAAGAGAAAATTACACTGAAGTCGTTCTATGAATTAGTTTTGATGGCTCGACCTTGGCTGCTCTTGCTTCTTGAAGAATTCGACGTATCATAGTATTGATATGGTAAAGAATATGTTTTTGCCCACTGAGAACTCTTTTTTAGTTCAACTTTATAGGTGTTGAAGAATCGTCTTAGGATACGCCCGTATCAGGGAATAGTGGATATGGTGTGATAGGTCAGATGTCCGTATTGGGTTAATCTCCTTGAAGTCCGCGATAAGATCAAATCAATTAGTATAATTACCCTCAATCACATTTAATACGTATCTTTGACTGAGGTAACAGCTATGTATATGGCGTATAGAGAAGCAGTGGATACGCCATAAAGGGAATTGATAAGAACGCGTTTCTTGTGATGAGATGGCACAGATACGCCGTATCTTCCTTGCTGGATACTGCGTATTGATTCAGTTTTATACTTTCTTCAAATATCTTCGTTTAAGCTCCAGAATTGCGCCTTTTTGCTTCCTCTTCACAAGTGACTTCATAATTACTACAATGTCAAACTTTAAACAATTAAGTACCAATATCTTGCAATATATAAACAAAAGTGGGTAAAACATATGAGATAAATGATAGAAATATATGACTTTATTTGATGATATCAAATATCCCCCCACTTGAATCCTACTTGTCCTTAAGTAGACTTTAGAAAGATTTCAAAAATGTATCCCAACTAAGGTTGAGGATTTTTCCGTTAAGCATTTTTCTTCGTTCCAAATCACCTGTACAAAACCAAGCTCCTCACGAAATATGGAAATGAAAATCACTCAGATCACTCAACTAATCTAGGGTAAATCATTTTTGGGTACGCTCATAAGCTCAGTCGTGATTAGCTTTGTATCATAGGCTTGGCAAGGATACACATCTCCACCTCTAAAGCTAAGGAGTAACAAGTCAAAAGGTAAATTGGGTATTTATTCAAAGGCTTTGGTTTGATCATTCTTATAAGGATGAAGAATGATATAGGGTGTGGAACTTTTGACTTTCACCGAAGTTCGTCGTCCAATAAAGCAGCTAAGATATGTATACACACCCGAATCTACGGGATAGACACACACGCTTGAACACATTCTCATTCGAGTGGATCCTAAGGTTACTCATCAAGAAAGGGAAGTAAAATGGTTGTTAAATAAAAAATCACAAAACAAATAGTCTAAAGCCAACAAATAAGGTGCGGTTGCTAGTAACTTTTCCCGACCGTCCCATGATGAAGACTCGATCATATAAACAGACGTCTCGATCATAGATATGACAATGACAACCTAAGTTGACGTTCCCATAACGATCAACTTCCCTTACATCCCTAAGACTTTACATACTTTTACAAATAAGTGGTGATATCGACCACTTTACAAAACTTTACATCGTCGATCCTTTCAAATGATTCCTTCGGTATAAGCTCAATGAACCAACTATAATACATCATTTTTTTTTGAAAATACATCATAAATCTCGGTGTAATTCACCATCTTCACTATTATCATCTGTCCGGTTGATCATTTCTTTTAACTTTTCTTCTTCGGACATAATACATAATTGCGAAAGTAGCAAAATACATGAGCTACAAAACATCCCTATTGCATTGTGCAATTTTTCCGACCATTATAGACAGAGAAATTCTCACTTTGACACAGGAACTACAAAACTTTACACGAAAGCAACTAGCAACATTGATCAAATAGGCTTTAATCTACACGGTAGGCTAAGGTGTAAAGGTGAAACGAAACAATTTTTTACTGGTGTGGAAAAAGAAAGGAATGGCTCAGCAGGTTGTTCTAGTGGTATCTTTACTCTAAAAATGAGAGTAAGCAAAAGGGTTACACGGCGGTTAACTAACCAGTGTAGTTAGTTAAAAATACGACATGTAAAGGATTTTTGGTTTAATCCTAGAAATTTACCAATCAAGCATGTTACTCCATCTAAATCCATAGTACTTATCATTGAAGTCTCAAGTGATATACCAGGCTAAGTTCTAAAGTCCACTACATCACCGGCACACACATATTTTTGTGGAATTTTAGTAATCAATTGGAAACGGATAGGCTTAATCCTCACAATAGGCAATAAGGGTTATAGTGCGCTAGGTAATGTAACTAGTGATTTTTTACAAAAAAGTCATGCCAAAAATTTAAAATTTGATCCGTTTTTAGGCATGTTAGCATTTTATTTGTGAAAATGAGGACAAGTACGTTCTAATTCTTCCTCCCCCCTCTTAAATTATACAATGTCCTCGTTGTACAGATAAACAGTTAAATAATATGGGAAAAGAATTAGAATAGGGAAACTTCCCTGATAGTTTGCTCCGAATGATTCTCCTTTTTGAGTATTTGAGCACAAAGAGTGTTGACGAGGCATTTGAATGCCGAGCAGAAGTCAACACTAGGTATTTTCAGACGATACTTTTGAAGTCGGTTTCGTTTACAGCAAGGTCCTACATAAAAATTAGAAGACGTTTGTGCAATTCATGCTTTCGCTAACCTACAATACAAGCAAACAATTAAACACACAACTGTACAGGTTACAATACGCCGTATCCCAAACCCAAGGATACGCCGTATGTAATCCTGCGAAAACAATTAAATACTGAAAATTAAATACCAAAAATTAAAAACTGATAATTGTTCAGACATGCATACGCCGTATCCAGAGGGTTTCGATACGCCGTATGTATGTCTGACAGATAGACTCGATTTTAAAATTAAAATTCAAACAGTTTAAATGCGACAAACAATTAAAAACATAACCGGGTTGTCTCCCGGGGAGCACTTTTGTTTCAGCCGGTCTTTAAGTTTGACCTTTTTCTTCTTTTATTCCATAAAGACTCTATTAATTATGCCAGATGATGGCTTAATATTTTGAAAAACCAATTTTTCTTTCCCGACCCTTAGAGTAACTTTTCTTTTATAAACGTCGATCTTGACATGGGCAGTAGACAGAAATGGTCGCCCGAGGATCAAAGGAATATCCCCGTCCTCAGGTATGTCTAAGATGACAAAGTCAATGGGCAAAACAAATTTGCCAATCCTCACTAGCACATTTGAGGCAATGCCTTTTGGTTGCTTTATGGTTCTATCGGCCAATTCTATGGTCATCCTAGTGTGAGACAATTCTCCTAGACCAATATTGGTATAGGTGGAGAGTGGCATAACACTCACACTAGCTCCTAAGTCAATAAGGGCTTTGTTATCCCACTAGTTTAATCCATTACACAACAATAATCTATACCAATATGCTAGAAAATAAGAACTCTTAGAGAGAGAAAGTAGAGAGAAAAACAAGAAGATTAGAGAGAGAAAGGAGGATTATAAGTGAATGAAAAATGTAACCAACACCCTTCACCAAGTGTGGTGAAGGGATATTTATACCCTAGCCTTCTAGTTGGCTCATGGGCTTTCTTAACGGGCCGGGCTTGGCTAAACTTGGGCTTTCACCCTTAACATGGACAACATTAGATTACAAACCAAGCCCGATGATACCCGACTAGCCTATTACATAACAAGACCTATTTGACTTAATGAGACCGATAACATTCTTGTTTGACTTAATATAATTAAGGCTAACAATCTCCCCCAATGTTTAGGTCTCTTTCTTCAAACT
>BQNB010080181.1:14554-27238 GCA_026074375.1 Tanacetum coccineum
AGTTGTACAAACAAAATTAAAATAATGACAAATAATGAGATTATAATGTTTGTAAATACTCATACCACTGTTTGTTACACCCTGGCAGCATGCTCGATGTGTTTTCGTGTTTTTGTTGCATTCAGTTCTTTCGACTGAGTTTTAACTTGAGGCGTTGTGCTTCACAGTTTCTTTCGCGAGGTTTAGCAGACGATGCTTCTTAGACTGTATTTTCCTATGCTATTTGGCTAAAAGATACTATCGGTGTTGCGTGAAATATGTCACCTGCAGTCCATACATCAACAGATAAGGAAAACTTTATCCATACTTGATTCAAAAAATCGTATTGTTAAAAATAAAGAATACTCGACAAATCTGTAAACCAAAGGATGGAAACGGAATTGGCTTTCTTATAGGTAAGTGTCTAAATATAAACCATTTGACCCTTTTTTTTACAAATAGCTTGGAATGGCCATACTTGATTTTCATCTTCATTCCTGAATATTTTCCGTTTACAGAAGCAACATGAAATAAACAGATACATATGTATTCTAGCATCATAGTTTTCCAATAGTATTAACAGCAACATTAGTTATACATACCAGGTTCCTATGATTGTCCAGATGCAGAGCAACTACGGTTAGAAGAACTTACCGCAACCTTAGCTGATAGAAATATCAACTTGACTCATAGAATGTAGGTTCCTAGTATCTCTATGTGTTCCGCCTAACTGCAGTCGCGTTCTTTCATCCGCGGCTGTATTAATAATATTTTGAAAAAAGTTAGCATAATCAAAGTGATTGCGTACATGTTCTGTATATATCTTAACACGAATAGATAACAGAGTTACATACACACACACCATGTAAATGATTTCTGTGCAATGACGCGTGTGTTGCTACACTCGGTGGCACACCATCTCTGATGTCAAAAGACATGTCCAGCACATTAGGCATTATTGTTAAAACCAATGGTATCAAAAGTATGTCCTTTGTTTTCGTAAACCTGTAATGGCAACACGTTGTGAAAATTCAAACAGTACAAAATGTGTGCCAAACCATAGCCAAAGGCAGAATTACCTTGAGTAGCAAAGTCCAGATAATCGGCGTTTGCACGGGAACATCCATGTCTTCGATGTTGATCGTTGCCGACACCTGTTATGAAAGATGAACATGGAAAAAGGTAATCAAGTCTTAGTTAATTTGTAAGTCAGAACAGTATTGAGTTGTTAAAAACAGGGGCTGTAAAACTATATGCCGTTTGTTTTTGTAAACCTGAAATTCAATATGCACAAAGTTATATATATCCGATGACAACTATTAAATACACATGTGCACATATGTTGTTGATAACTTCAGAAGGAACACCGAAGTTGCAGACATCCATAATACAAAATTTACATTTGTTTTGGACCTCGGTTGAAACACGCATACAAACACGCCAAAATGTGTGCCAAAAAGTTTTTGAATATACGGTGAGTTAGTAAACCAACTTGTACGAAGTCATATAATTCATCACTTATACCTGCTGGTGGTGGCTCAGATGTGCATATATGGAACCGGATAAAAGGGGATCCGAACCCGCCATGGCCGCAAACACTATTCTGGCCAGATTGCCCCGCCAAGGTACGGGTTGAATACGCCCATCATGAGCAAACACTATTCTGGCAAAGTGTTAAAATATACTCCCTTCCAAAACCTGAAAATCGACATTCCTTAGCCCACATCCCAAAACCTGTTCACGTTATTTATCTTTGATATGTACATCTAAATTTTAGCCACAAGTTGACTATGAAAGGAGAAACAAAGGGAAGCAAAGAGAAAGAAAACTGCAAGAAGATAACTATGACTTCCAAAATTATATGGAGTATTCAGATTGTCATCACCAATAACTCCAAATCAATACTAGAGATCTCCAAGCCAGAAACGCCTTAACGGCAAGCCCATTCAATCTTGGAGAATATAGCAAAACAATAGATATTTCAAAAATGGACAATATAGCAATACAATAGATATTTCAAAAATGATAGCAGCTTGAATTGTATACCAACCGGAGATATTTGCTAGTTCTGTACTTGCTTTTCCTATACTATCTAGAATTATATAACACAAAAAGATTTCTTGCTTGTATTAATACCCAATCGCCAACGTTCCATCACACCGGGCCCTAAGAAAACTTGACTAACCATTTACTCTTCCTTTCTTGTTTCAGGCTTTTGGACAGTCTTATACAGAATCGAAGTTCCATGGTTGTGAATGAAAGAAGTTTTTAGGTAAGAAAAACGATTTTATAGGTTAAAACAGTTAATCAGAGAATAGCGAAGTGAATTACGGACCTATAGTCATTAAGCTGGAGAAGAATACCAAGACCCAAAAACAGTTGAGCACCAAGAAAAGAAACCCCCTGGAATGGTGTTAAGGCACCGCTTGCAATTGGTCTTGACTTTGTTTGTTCCACCTGCGTCACAGCAGTCGAAGACTATTTAATATGCAGTGCCAAAAGACATACACCGGTATAACTTTGCCTAAAACCGAAATCCTAAATCGTATAATCTTATAAGAAAGCATTGGTATCATAGAAATAGCAGCACATATCTACTAAGTGACAACCATTTTGACCCATTTCCCTGTAAATGGTACTCAGGTTATGTTTATATCTAAAAGATCAGAACCGTTGGAATAAAACTGAAAAGAATGGGTCTATCGGATTGAATTGAAAGTAGCTCAAAGTGTAATTTTAGTGCAAAAGAAACTCCTAAATCAGTTTTATTCAAAACGCTGAATGTTATTAAAATCATATACTTTCAATCGAGAAACACTTGATTTCAGAAAAAGTTTTTATAAGGTCCATCCACTGCGTACAAAAGAATTACTTAGTTTGACAAATTAGCCAGCTCAGCCTGGCATTCACTACTTGTTGCTACTAAAGGAAGTTCAGCTACTTCATTGACAAAGATACAAAAGATGGCAGCTGATACAACCATTGAGCTGCACATATAGA
Source organism: Tanacetum coccineum (assembly GCA_026074375.1). NCBI lineage: Eukaryota > Viridiplantae > Streptophyta > Magnoliopsida > Asterales > Asteraceae > Tanacetum > Tanacetum coccineum. The sequence goes on from BQNB010080181.1 coordinate 17,534, forward strand.
AAATACTTTCATACATTCATTACGTTCCTAGTTTAATATACGTACATAATGCATGTGGGGAGAAACGAGGGAAAAAGTTCCAGCCAATTCTTTTTCACAGGGTGCAATTCATGGTTCATGTGCAGAGGGGGGCGTTTGGCAATACGTTTAGTGCAGAGATTCCATGTATGATACTCAAAAAGTGAAGCACATCAAATAAATCACAACAAACTAATAAATTGTTAAGTATCAGTTAATAATCAATGTATATACAGTAATATATACCTAATGAACCGCTGTGAAGTAACAAGATCGTATCCCCTTCACAAAGTCGGTTATTTAATCTTAAGTACCGACTGGCTTTAAGGCCTGCGGTTTTTTAATGTTTAGTTCCGCTAATCCTAAAATCCTGGCAGAATATTACAAAGTCTAAATAGATAATTATAACATAAAGTCTTGTATCTTAAATATACTTCTAACACATAATGCATGTGGGGAATCACCAAATCATCTTTCACATAGATAGCCAAACACAAGAAGAAGCATAGTTTCATCTATCACGTATATAGTAGATAGCGGGAGTTGGAGAAACTAAGAATCAATGAAGTACATAGTGATCCTTCAAAGAATCTATTAAAAGGCCTAAACTACCCTATAAAATTCAGAAGAGTTGAAGCAGACATATTTGGCTTTTTACCCATTGCTAAGCCGAAACACATGTCATGCAAAATGCCAAAATCACATATAAAAAGTATAATTTGGATCATTTATATATAGCATATTTGTTAACACCCTCTTAACCCTACAATTGTGGTTACGCTAACATGAAGAACTTAGGACCAAAAATAACAAATAAGCTTCACATTTCATAACAAACACATCTCAAATTCAAGATTATTAATATATAGCAGTGAATATCAAATGGTTTTTTTTTTATCGGTTTAAAAATTCAATTTAGTAAGACGTTTCTACAAACAGTTGATGGGCATTAAAACATAGAACATATTGCTTACCGTTTGTTTGGGGTAATACAAACCTACTCAATTAATTATATCATTTCATAAGTTAAGAAGTAAAATGACATATATCATTTACTTAAAACACTATACCGTCACAGATCACATACCTGCATATTGTGAAACATTATCTAAAATATCAAACAGGATAATAACAAATCACAATTAGAAAACTAATATGAAGATGCAAATTAACAACAAACTGATTCATATTTCACATTTTATTAAAGCATGATAACAAAACCCTAATATGAATCGTCATAATTAAAACCCCCGGGTATAAAAAATTGAATACAGATATTAACCGATGATATAAAAAAACCCCAATAACATGAGAAATGCGAATACCTCTACACAACCAAAATAACAAATACATTCACACTAAAAAAAGTTATACAGTATTATGAACAATTTGAGAAGAAACATAAATGTTTAAATAGTGCAACTTGTTTAGCAATAACTTTGATAAGCAAGATGCAAACTACACTTTGGCTTGAATATGAAATCAAGAGAACATATACTTTAAACAACTTCCTCCAACCAAATAAACCCCAATCCAAACAACACATACTACTTATGTCCACAACAAATGTCAGCCACAAGTATCGCTATAAGCAAATATTTAAAGTCGAAAAGTTATGAATGAACATGTAAATTATTAACACCAATACACATTTATTGAAAGTTGACAATAAACTTGTAGACCCATTCATGTGAATGAAGAAACTAATACCTCATATCAACGTCTCAGACATCATTCACCACAAAAAGAAGAAACCAACCTCTTACTATTTTAAACATAACAAAGGAGTATAAGGCTTGATAAAATGACGTTAAACATAACAAATTCTTCTTTTTGACTCGTCTACTCGAGCTAGTTCCACAACACTTAAGATGCAACCCACAACCTTATGGTCACCGTTTGTCATTTCCACGCAAGCTTAATACCTGATGAGAAGTGAGCCTTTCGGCAATAAAATAATCAAGATGATGATTACATACACCACTAAATAGATGGAGCAAGATTACTGCAAAATTGAAGACACTACATCACATCTTAACTTAGAATCTGCAACCCGTTCTGTGGACGTTTGACCCGACCACATTTCCAACAGCACGTTATAGAACTTAAATTTAGAACTAATTCAATTCCCATAATTTCCAATTTCAAACAAATGGATTATAGGTTTAAGAAAAAAGGCTATAGATGGCATACCTGCAACTTAACAATCACTACAAGAAAAAGTAGAACAGGTGACGAAGGTTTCCCGGGCGACATTTGTCGCCCGGGAAAACCCACTAAACGACATTTTCATGATCTTGAACTTTATCATAAGATTCATATATTCATATGTTATTTTATTTTATTTTTTTTTATATTGGACTAGGGTTTGATTAAAAAGGCAAAAAGGAGGGAAACTAAATATTTTGATTTTATCTATATATTCAATAAAATTAAAAAAAATATTTCTATCTAAAGATATTGCTACAATTCTTGAATGTGAAATGTGCAAAACTGAATGTATTTTAAGAGGATTATGAAAGCTAAATTTTATTATAAGAAAACCAATAAAGTGTAATATCCTTATTTCATGTTCTTAACATTTAGACAAGGATTCTTTTATTCAATATTGTACTTTTATTTTATTTTTTGTTTTTATTTGTGACTAGGGTTTAAATTAAAGGAAGACAATAGGAGCGAAATAATATTGTGTTTTTATATATCTATCTTCTATAATAAGGTATTGCTACAATTCATTGAATGTGAATGTGAAAAGTTAAATCTGAAAGTATTTTTTGGAAAGGGAATGTAAAACTGAATTTTATTATAGGTATCACAATATAGTGTTATTAAATTTTTATGCTCAAATAATAATAATTTTTTTACTAATAATATTAAAAATAAATTAATATTATAGATACAAAAATTGTAGAAACATAAGAATTAAATATTTAAAAAATAAAATAAATAAATTCTATAATATATTTAATATTAATAAACAAAATTTGACTTTAATGATTGGCTACGAAGTTTACGAGATCACCGGGTTACCGGTTTAAAACGCTTCGTCAACCTGGTCAACCCTGGTGCTCTTAATCGACGGGTCGAGTTAACCGTGTCACCAGGTTATCGTTCAAAACGGTTCGATTATCGGGTCAACCGGTATTCCACTCAAAAATAAAATTTTTATAATTTGGAATGATTAAAAAAATTATTACTCCTTATAATGGAGATTTGTCAAATTGTTGAAAAAGTTTGAAACTTGATAATACTTTTTAAGCAAAGTTTGAATATTGATGGTGATGATAAACTGTTTTTCTTATACTACTTAGAATGGCATGGAAAACTATTTTAGGGAAAATCGCCAAATATTGTGGAAACTATTTTTGGTAAATCGCAAATCTGTGGATAAAAACTATTTTATGGTAATATCGCAAATCTTCATTAGTTGTCCAATGTATGGGCGGGATCTTGTTTTTAGACGAAATATTTTACCACATTATTGCATAACGTTAATTATCTGACGCTAAAAAATTCTCCGAAAGAAAATGTATACTTTTTTAGGAAATTTCTTTGCAAGTTTCCCATACTAACAACCGCCCAGCTAGCTTCAAGGCAACTCCAATGGTCTTTCACTCATACCTCCAATGAAGATTAGTCTTATTTTACTCATTTACCATAGTTTCATATCAATTTTCCAAATACTTTAATGGCATACAAAACGTTTAATCGACTTCATATTGAACGTCTCTATGTATTTCTCTTGCTCATATCTTATTCCACATATTGAGATATCCATTAGTCAAAGAATCACATTACTTCACGCTACATGTGAGACTAATGAAGTTATCCCATACTAATTCCGAAACGGAAATCTGGCTCTTGATTGTTTTCTAATGGTGAAAGTCTACTAGAAGAATGAAGTCGAATAATCTTTTAGTCATTGGAACATATTTCTAAGATGAAAACTAATTAAGAGATTAAAAGATACCCATTGAGTGACATTAATATCATTATGCATCTCTTGATGAACAATTATTATCAGGCTTAGATGACTCCATCAACCGCTACATTCTAATGTGCTAAACTATGCTGGTAGCTTTCATGCATGCAATCTTGGCATTATGAGGAATAAACATTATAAGAACAAAGTACATTAAGATATAATCAACATTGTTTTGTGACCCTTGTGGGTGTTTGGAGTTGCATTCTGAAATAGATTATGTGTGATGTGATAATCCGTTAATCAGTTTATATAGCTACTAAAAATATGTGCTTTAGCCCTAATTTTATTTGATAATCCAAAATCAATGGCCTTCGTCTAAAAAGTCAAAGAATGATTATATGCGATTTGGAAACAAAATATTTAGATAATCGGTTTATAGTCAGTTATACCAAAACCCTAAGGATTTGATTTTGGGTATCAGGAATAACCAAACCATGAAGCGCTATAACCGGACAACCCCATATCTTAAAATGACGTAAGCTAGGTGCCCTACCTGTCCAAAGCTCAAATGGCGTTTTCGGGACAGACTTAGAAGGGACCCTATTAAGTATATGAGTTGCGGTTTTTAATGCCTCAGTCCACAAAAACTTTGGAAGAATAGAATTGCAAATCATACTTCGCACCATATCTATTAGGGTGCGATTTTGCCTTTCTGCAACACCATTTTGTTGTGGCGTATATGGCATAGTAAACTGATTAACAATTCCATTTTCTTGACAATATATGGCAAACTAGCTTCAAGGCCCGCCCGATGGGCGGCTAGCTTTAAGAATTTTTTGGAAGATAATAAATGGAGTTAAAAGGTAGATAAAATCACGTTATAGAATAGATAGTCAAAGCTTGTAAAAAATGATTCCATAATTTAGCATAAGCCATAAGAATTCCTTAGATGAATGTTAAAGCTTATGTACACTTGATAAAAGTCACTTCGGACAATGTTAACTGCAATAATCTAAACCAAAGAAACATTAAGTTATAACAAATTGGGTCTAGATTGCATCACAAAAAGATTATGCATCTTAGCAAAACGGACTTGTCGTTCCTTCAAATCTTCTACAGATACCTGTTCCAACACCAAATGGAATGAAGTTTTAATCTCTCAAATTCAGTAAAATAAATTATAATCAATATGTAACATAACAGGTACCTTGTTGAGTTGTAACAGTTTTGCACCAACTTCCTTATGAACATCTATAATGTCCTTATCATATACTGAACAAATTCAACTTGACTGTTGATTACTTATTAAAACCAAAGGTGTTCGTTTGATATTTTACGCCAAATTAAAACAACTAATAAATTTAAAGGAATAAGCAGTAGAAGCTTACAAAACAACGCATACTTCATCACTATTCAAGGTTCATGTAGGATCAGTCTTTCTCATTAAACAATGGCTATCAGTCTGATTGGTATCTTTCCTTCCCCAAGCCATTTCCTCTCTTTTCTAGTTAAGATAAACGATGTTGTAAGAATGATTCATTGAGAGGAATGCGGGCCCAATAATGCAAGTTTCAAGATTTTAATGGTCCATAAAAGTAAACGTTTTTGCTCTATGACCATGCTACTTACATTCGCGAATGTGGGAGGTATATCACCAATTAATCCAGTACTATTGATGTAACTGGAAAAGTAAACACACGTGAAAATGATTCTAAGAACTATGCAATTTTTTTGGGAAAAAGAATATTAGAAGGATCAAATTTTTTTACCTCGTTCTAAATACCTCAATGTCCGCAAAATCATCATTTAACATGCTTCCGTTGCCGTTATGCAAGAACAATTTTGCACCACGGAATGGATTTTGTTCCGTCATTTGACCTATAAATCAAGAAGTACACTCTTTAATCAAAACATCGTACGAAGATGCATCAATTAGAGAAACAATTACTATCTTAAGTCCTTATTCTCCCTAGATAAATCACAACTATTAGCAGTCCAACATCTTCACATGATTTCAAGAAATCATTAAAGTGGTTCGCGGATGAACCCCATAAAGTACAACTAAGTTTTGTCCCGTATACCAATTCCTCTGATATACATTTTTTAAAGTAAAATGACAATTATTATTGACACTAAAAGGGACATATTGAATCATTAATGACTTGTGCGCATAGGCTGTGAATAAAGCATCTTATGGGTATCAGACTTTACAAATAGCCTCAAGTTACACCAAAGACCAACTCAATTTAATTACTAATTAATAAGAGCATAAGGATTTATAAAGAACTTTTAACATTTTATCATGTGGTTGCATATTATCGTCATATTATATTACATAATTACTCTTAAACAACCAAAACCATGTCGTGGTGTACTCCATATCAATTTCACGTTTATATAATCCTACATCTTAATATATGGTCAAGAAAAACATTGATTACCAAGAAAATATGACTATAACAGAATAATGATGATAAAATAATAGGGAAAAAAGAAAAGCGAGTTTTAATTTGCAATTACTAAAAATCTATAAGCTTTATTGGTTTACTTTTTCCAGCTCGCCATTTTTGTCAAAGATTGTCTAACTTTCAGACTCGGTAACTTGACAAATGACATCTATAAATATTTAAATACATGTTTCATGCGAGTATGTCCTAAAAACGTTAAAATGAATTGAACCTTTAAAATCCGCATAGTTCTTGACCAATGTCTTGGTATAGTTTGTAAGATGCATTGGGTGCCGCATAATACGATACTAAGGTTGAATCCCTCTCAGGTCGCACATATGGAAGATCATAACATCATTTTTATAGCTGGTTTCTGTAACAACGCAACAAACATCACATGACAACAATGTTAAAAGTTAATACACCTTACTAAATATTTAACTAAAATAAATACAAACGGAATAACAACATGTCCAATCAGAAATGGACATATACATCAACCTTATAATAAGTCTTATGTTTTTCAATCCATGTGTAGCAAACACCGGTCCCCCATTCTAAATATCAAAATCACAGTTTCTTTATAGATATAAGCTATAGCCATGTAATATTTGTAAGCAAATGAATCATCTTCCATTCCTAACTAAAAAACCAAGTATATGACATCCTTATTGCTTGAAGTCATAATTATATATTTCTAGTTTACTACAAATGTCTAGTGAGAGCATGAAACGTCAAACTAATGCATATTAGTCACACATTTAATGCTATAATATTGCATATAAAGGAGCTTTCTTCAGAACAGACCTACCTTGCCAATACTTTCACGGAGAAAAGATTACACTGGAGACGTATTGAATCAATTTTTAGCCATAACTTTGTTGCAGTATCCGGGTCAATTATACGCTCTTTGCCCTTAGTATCTTTTTTTTCACCGAAGTCTCATCTGAGGGAAGAACACACATGGCTGACCTTACCACAAAACCTATATTTCCAGTTCTTGGCAGCTCTTAAATACTAATTTTCTCAATGCCTTAAAGTGGCAATGTCTCACGCATAAATAGCTTTCTTACCAATGGGTTAACATATTACTTGCTATAAAAAGAAAAAGAAATAGATAGCAAAGCATATGGAGTTAGCTAACCCTACCCAACCCATTTTGACAGGCTCTAAAAACTTACCTATTTGACCCATTACCCAACACATTTGACCTGCCTATTTGTACACTAAATACTTGGTGACGACTAATTCATCTAAGATATTGGTTGACAATTCACGGACTCTTAGAAATAAACATCTATCAAATTAGGTTAAAAGAAGAGTTACTTGATACGTTTGTTATGTCAGACACTTAGGATTTAAACGCCACAAAACATAAAACAGTAACTATGAATTAAATATAATTTTATGAACTTAAATCAATGAGTACCTGTTCCACTTATCCCAACATTCTAAGGGTGGTTTCGGATTTCTTGTTCTAAAAGTGTTTGCCTATTTATAAGTAGATACCTTAATAAAAAGCTGATAGGAACTTGGATGCAAATGAGCAAATAAAAATGAGTTAATTCCAATGAAACTACTTTTCATACAAATGAACCATTTGTTGATCAACATTACCTTCACCAAAATTCATAATGAGGAAATATTATAAATATTGAAAATAACCTTAAATTAAAATCGGTTGTACGTCATCCAAAACATTCTTGGGGATTTTCAACCATCTTCATAATAAAGGATATAGTGTGTTAGCTTTATCATCCGACCTTTTTGGATATGTTTGTGGTTTCTGATTCGTGCTTTTTGGTTAGGGTTCTTAATATTTTTTTTTGAGATGAACACGTAGCAATTTTTGTATAGGTTTATGTTGATGAACACATAGCAATTGATTCATTAATCAACTGGATGTATTTGGGGATTTTGGTTTAGGATTATGTGAATGGGGATCTGGTATGTGTTTTTTTGATCGGATTTTTTTGGATACCGAATGGAGGCTGCAAAGAAATCCAGCCCAAATGTTGTTGACTTGAGACTTTCTTTCAGGGCCGTTGATTAAAAGAAATTGTTAGGTGTGTTTTTTAAGAGTTTTGGAAGGAGGGAAAGCTTGTTTTATATAGGGGATAATTTTTAGTGAAGTTACAAATTATGATTGTATCCTTTAAACATATTCAAGTTCTAATAGTCAAAAATTCTAAAAAACATTCTTCAGTTTTAATTTCTATAACAAAACTTCTAATAATCCTATATACGACGTACTCCCTTTTCTTAGCCCACATGTTTTTACGAGATCAAGAAATATATTTGATTATTCTAAAGAATGAAGTATATGCAACACAAATTAAGCAAAGGAATAATTGTGGTTGGTCACGCACTAAAGTCTTGATACTTTGAGTAAAAATAAAACATTTATTTTTATTATGAATCGAAGAAAAAAGAGGCCAAAAAAATGACAAAGAAAATTTTATTGTGTCAATTATCTAGCGTTAAAAAAGATGAATAACACAACGGTATTTTAGTTCGATAAAAATATAAAAGATCATTTCCTTCTCTTTCGTCCTAAAAATGGGATGGTTATTTTGAGGAGCAAAAATCATTAATTCACCCTCCACTTTCAATCAACTCGATTCCTTTTCTTTTTTCATAAAAACTTGAGAACACCACGTTTTCCTTCCTTTCATGTCCCTTTCCTTCTTACATTATTTTTGAGAACATAGTGGAAGTAATGGACGATAATAGGAAAAAGAATGATAGTGGTTGAAACGAAGTGATGATGAAAGGAGAATGATAATGGTTGTTCGCGTTTTCTGATGCTCGGGTTTTCAAATTGTTTTTCCATTCACGTTTTATACATAATAACTCAATAAACTTCAACTTTTATAAAATAAACTCATAATACATCAAACATAAACTGCTTGGAACACAAAGCTAATGTTGGATTATGGTAGTCAGATAGCACGTATACGTTACGAATATGTGAGCCTATTGGGGGCACACACGTAAGACACGAAGAGTACGTTTATTAAATGTTTAATATATATTTATTTATTATTAAGGATTTAATATGATTCACGTTATTATTTAAATATCCGTTAGTTCCGTCATATTTTATAACTAACGTAACGACTATTTAAATATGAACCGAAGGGACTAAAATTGACGAAACCCGAACCTTGTGGGTGTCACTTGTTGACGACCCATATAGCTTCTAGAAGGGGGTTTTGAGATAAATTTTAGAGACAAGGGATAAGTATTGTATTGTGATAAGAATTATGAGGGTATCCTAGTTAATCTACAACTAGGGTTAAAGGGCTATATAAA
>BQNB010080182.1:0-30007 GCA_026074375.1 Tanacetum coccineum
AACCGAGAAAATACAAGAGTATTTCGCGGGATTTTACTAAATCAAGAAAACCGTAAAAATAGAATTATTGTTGGTGAAATCGTTGTTGTTGTTGAAGAACTTGAACTTTCGTTAACGATTTGTTGAGCAAAAACGATGAACAGGGAAATTTCTTACAACGAAAGGGCTAAAATTGAAAATTTTGAAAACTAAAATGTTAACTAAAAAAATAACAAATATTAAAGGTTTAAAAATGAAAAGAAAAAAATGAAAAAGTTTGAAAGTAAAAGGTTATTTTTAATCTTGCTTAAAAACAAAGGTTTAATAGTAAACAAGTTAAAATATAAATGAAAAAATAAAAACTATTTTAAAGTTGAGGGGCCAAAAGTGTAAAATTGAAATTATAACAAACAAAAAACGTGTTTCCCTCCCTGATACACTTCTTCTACAATTTGAAAATTTAGAAAAATGTTAACGTTTGTTCTTTTAATCGTACGGGATGAGACGGTTATCGTCGGTTAAAAGTAAATATACCACGTTGATCGAAAACGAATCACGAACACAACGGTCTAAGTTATAAGTCGTGTAGTTAACCGATACTCGAAACCGAAAACCGAAAATTTGTTTAAAATGTGAAGATTTTGTCCGTGGTTGATGTAGTTCGGTTCATAAAGGGTTTTTGACTAGTTCGGTGCTCGACAAACTTGACTCGTTCGGTCCTTGAGATTTGTCACTCGTTCGGTCCAAGAAATTTTTCACTCGTTCGGTGAAAGAAGAATCAACTCGTTCGGTTCGAGTTGTAAGAGCACTCGTTCGGTTTCACTCGATCGGTTCTTGTGAACTTTTACTCGTTCGATTCCACTCGTTCGGTCCTTGTGTATTTCACTCGTTCGGTCCTTGAGTTTTTGCACTCGTTCGGCTCTTGTGAGTTTGTTACTCGTTCGGTGATCTTGAGATGTTACTCGTTCGGCTCTTCCGTGAAAAAAGAAAAAAATCGTTCGGTTGTACAAGTTTTTCACTCGTTCCGTTTGTAACTCAATCGTCCTTGTTACTAGAATATGGGATTGTTGTCTCTCTTTTTTTTTCAAACCAGTATTCTTTATAAATTTGTTGGAGAAGACAAAAAAAAAACATAAGATACAAAAACAAGATTATTAAAAAGTATGGACTAGAATTCAACTAGACTAAAAAAAACTTAAGATGGCCACTTTTTTGTTTGACCCATATCACTACAAAGCGTTTTTTTTTTCAAAAAAAATGTGTGGGTTATTTTTTTTCTCAAACAAAAACACACGCACCCTGATTATGAGACGAATATCACGAAATGAAAACAAAAAATTAGCCGAATATTAAACTTAAAAAAATTACCACAAACTTTCACGAAACCCACCCGAGGCGACTGATACCAATTGTTGGTACCCGATTAATACTTCACTTCATAAATCACAACACGGATCAAGAACTAAGAAAAGAGATAAAGGTTTAGAGAGAGAGAGAAGAGAGAGAGATGAGAGAAAAATGAGAAAGATATTTAGAAAAAAAGATATTAGTGTGAGATAGATATTTTCATATGAGAAAATATCTATATATATACCCCTACACATTTAATGTGACGCGAGGGATATTTAACTAGGACTCGGGCTCGGGTTTTGTTTGGGATTAAACCCGAAACATATACAATATTAGATTAACTATCGAGCCCGATTCCCGATATTATTCTATTACAACATTAACTAATTAAAGACCGAAGCTCCATCGTAGAGTGACCGAGCTTCCTTGTTCGACTCAATAAATTGAATCTAACATTTTTTGTATTAAATAATCCAAACTGCTATTTCGAATTTTTCTTAAATGGTAGCGTTTTAATTAAATGAATATAAAATCCCTAGCTGTTTGATCATAGTGGTTTGATTAAAACGAATATAAAATCCGTAGCTGTTTGGTCATAGCCGTTTGATCATTCCTCTACATAGCGGTTTGATCATTCCGCTACATAGCGGATTGATCATTCCTCTACATAGCGGTTTGATCATCCCTCTTCATAGCGGTTTGGTTATCACACCTCGCAGTGGTTTGGTGTCAAGTGGGTAGCGGTTTAGGCCAGAATTTGAAAGTTTTATCCCATTAGTCCCAATACCCTCTCAAGGCCCAATCCAAAGGCACAATTAACTAGTTAACTCCCATCCAGGACTTGTTAACTGGTATGTGTTCATCGGATATCTTTGACCAACTTTGACTTAATCTCACCATAATCAATCCAAGCTTGTCAATCATCATGACCAATGTTTTCATCTAACATCAAATATATTTCATGTCTGCCTGTCTTTGTTAATATCCTTGTGTAGACAATATGGCTGATGAGAATGTTCCCGCTCCTGCACCCACAAGATCTGATGATCAGATACTTCCATTTGCTGCATGGGTGCCCATTAGAAAGAGCAATTTTTTCTTAGATCTTTAAAAGAAGCAAAATAATCCAATCTTTCAGATATCTCTGATATTCTACAAAACACAAACTTCTTCAGAGCATTCACTGCCTCAGCCTTTGTTCCATCTATCTACATTCAACAATTTTGGAACACACTTACATATGAGGCAAAGACCGGAGCTTACCGTTTTTAGTTGGATGAAAGCCGGTTCATATTGGATGCTAATCTTTTGAGGGAAGTGATGACATCAAATAACGTCACTTTATTATATCATTTATCCTATCTATTTTGCCTACTTTTATATAATTATTGCATTATTTGGTACTTAATTGCTTTAAAGTTGATAAATGCAGTAATTCAGGAGTGTTTTGTGAAGACAAACTAAAAGGCGCATAATTTGAAGCTAAAAAACGAAGATATTTGAAGATTGCTGAAATTTCACCAATACGTCGTATCCAACTTAAGAGATACGGCGTATCTACGCTAAGACTTCACAAGAAAACGCGTTTGACCAATTCCCAATACGGTGTATCCATGCTGTCTACATACGCCGTATCCATGAAGATAACTATTTGAAGATACAGTAAATCAAGTAAATTGGGAATGATATCAAAGATTTATTACGAACGTAGCGCGCACTCTAATGAATCCAACCCAATACTTCATATCGACCTTGTTGGATATGGCGTATCGAGTCTTTTTCAGACACTATAAATAGAAGACTCAAAAACGAGTTTTGAGTGTGCAATATTATATTCTTTATACCATACTCACTAAAAGACAAATTTTAGAAGAGAAGATCAGCCACCAAAGTCAAGCATTGATCACGAATCCATAGAAGACATCGTTTAATTTTTACTCACTTAATCGTTCAATTTTAATTGTTTGATTACACTTGTATAATTACAATGGTTATGGGCTAATACCCTCGGGTATTAGCCATCTTAATGAAAGTTCAATGTTTGGTTTGTTTTAAAATCGATTTCTTAATTTATCATTGATTGTTTAATTATGTTTATCACCTCATACTTGTTTATGTGTTTGAATATGCGACCTATCATTCAACTGGATCTAGTGATATGGACCAAGTAATCTAGATACCGGGATAGCTCTCCATATTGCGTTTCATATTACTGGACCAATATGATCACAAATAACGTTTTGTCTTTGTCTTTTAATTATGAGTTTAGTTGGACCGATAGGTGACCCATTTATGTTTCAGCAATCATGCTCTTAATTAACTGATAAAGATTGGAATAGTGGACTAGCAGTATATAAAATAAGGTCAAACAATAAGTGGGTAAAGTCCCATTGGGCTAGGGTTTTAACAGGATCACCACTGCTTTAATTCTCTAAGATAGATTATAATTAAACTAAAGGATGCTTTATGCGGATATGTTAATTGTGACATGATTAATCATGGCTAGGTCTTAGGATGATGTCCCGCCTAAGTCTTAAGAATGATATGCCACTTCGAGATAAGTAAATCATTGCACTAAAACAAACAAACCAACATTGAACTGGATTTAATATGGCTAATATAGTTTTCTATCATTTGGATTGTATCGCTTTTCTATCTTCTAATTTTCTTCTTTTGTGTTTATTGTCTATTGAATTGGTATTTGTTTCCACCAAACCTGTGCCAGTCTCTCAGGCTGAAAACCCCCATATCATTAGACAACGTACATAACATAGGTTTAACTAGTAAATAGACTAATTAAAATACAGATAGATTATAGGATTAATGTTCCACTCTTAATGTTCGACACCCTACTTACCGCGAACTCCATCTTGACCGGGTACACTGCTCGTTAAAGTGTTGTTTTAGGTTTGTCGGCTCAATATAAATTTAAAACTTGATAATCAAATAATTGACCCTACACGACAGCACATCAGGTTTTTGGCGCCGTTGTCGGGGAGTGAATTAATTAAACCTTATTTTTATCAGTATTTCTAACCATTAATTAATTTAGTTTAGTGCATTCTGATTATTTAAATTCTATTTGTATTTATTCGCATTGTGTGTTTCTTTAAATTCCTGCATTGCTTAATACGGCATATTTAATTCTTTGAATACGGCGTATTAGTCCATTTTACCTTTTTCCCTATTGCAAGTTGATTACAGAAAAAAATGGACGACCCAAATATCACCATGGAGGAATACATCAGACTTGTAGAAGAAAAAGCTCGAAGACATGGTAAAACGTTCAATTGGCAAACCGCCATGTTCAGGAAAGTTGAAGACTATGAAGATGAGGACGACTGTCCATTGACTTCGAAACCAAATTCCCGGCCATAGTCTTTGATAATACACTAGCAGCAATCCCGTCTGAACCCACGGTATGTCCTCCTAACTAAAACGAGGTAGATTTCAGAATTTCATTAGACGAATCCGATGGTGAAGATTACACGGTAATTTTTGATGAAAATTCGTTTTCATATAAAATAATTTTTGTCAATGATTTAAAAACGGTTTTGGGAAATGATAAAACTTTGTCGCCCAACCCTACGGTTGATTATTTTGATGATTTAGACTACTTTAAAGACTTCGAAAATGAATTTCCAGCCATTGTTTATAACGATGGCTTAACGTCTAAATCAGATCTTGAAATTAAACCTCTTGTAAGTTCTGAATGTATCGATGAATTTAATTTAATTGATGAAGCATCATTGTCTGAGTATGATGAAGAGATTGTTTCACGCTTCAATGATCTATTCAACATTATTCATACCGATGATTCAAAATCAGAAAAAGACAATGATGATAACGATATCGGTATAATACAGTCGTCTGAGGGTAATGAAATTACACATGGGAAAAATGGGCTTTCTAAAACAAGTCACGATAAAATCATTAAAACTTTTGAAACAGAAAGTTTTGTCATGAACTTAAAAATAAACATCGTGATCCGGGAATATTACGTAAACGGAATGCTATTCTTTCTTATTATAAATTTGTATGTGTCGTTTGGCATTCCGTTCGACCCTAAGCGATATTACAAGGATAGTTCTCATACAAAAGTTATGGAGGCCAAGGTACGCTCTTCTTTGTTAAAACTTTAAAAATTGGTCTTCATACGGCGTATATAGGTATACCTATACACCGTATCAGTTTAATGTTTGATACGTCGTATCAAACAAATCCTAATACGGCGTATCGAACGTGGGTATAAAAACCCAGCTAAATACATCGGATCGTTTCACACACACTTTTTACTAACAATAAAAAAAATCACCGCGCACTTTGATTTCAAAAATCACCCGTGTTTCTATACATTTCTTGCATCCTAATCAAACGGCTGTATTCAATTTACTCCTTTATTTCTTTTTCGATTAAGAATTAAAGTTAGGGTTTAGATTAAGGTTTATACGACTAAGAGATGTTTCCCCCCTCCTTTTAGATATTAGACTCAGTAAAACAACACGTTGATAATATGATTGGGGTATAATGGGGTAAAATAAGGGGAAATCCCCTTTTGATTTTAAACTGCAGAAGCAATACGGCGTATTCAATTTCATTGAAAACGGCGTATTGCATCAATTTTTACCCAAATTTTAAACCTCAATACGCCGTATTCAGTTAATTAGATACGCCGCATTGACTTGATATAAGGGACTATACTTTAACTCCATACACCGTATCCTCTCAAAGACATACGTCCTATTCAACTCAGACCCTTACATACGGCGTATCCTTCTATGAACATGCCATATTATACCTCACATAGAATGATTACTAATTTAGTTAATTTTTTAGATATGGCACCATTACCAGCTGCTGATCAGAGACACCCATGGCTTAGATACCAGATTTAGGAGTACACTGAGGGGATTAGGCATAGTTACGAGTAGAGGCTCGAGATGATATGGAGTAGACCGGTTAACCAGGTTCACGTATTAGATTTTAAGGGATTAACTCCAGAGATGAGGCAGGATCTGGCAGTGAGGTTGAGGATGGTGTATTCTGGAGAGGGGCAACAGGTGTTCGTGTGTCATGCTTTGAGGAGACTATTTGGGATCCGAGCACCTTTGATCCGAGAGTTTATTCTGAAGTTTCTCAGTACTTGTAGGATGAGCGATACAGTGATGGGATTGGATGTTACGGATATGCTATATTTTAAGTTGGGAGGTGTTAGGAGGAGGATGGCATGGAGACAGTTTATCTTGGCATTGGGGTTACACATAAAGCAGGAGATGCTGAGGCTGGGTTTGGAGCCTACTAGGCTGGCAGTGATAGATTGATCCTCGACAAGGGGGATCTCAGGGATTATTGGATCGAGATCTCTTCTGACAAAGACTTCTTGGGTCTCGCCCCTTCTTATGTTCTTATTTGAGACCTTGTGAGGAGACTATGCCACAGGATGATTGTTTATAGTATTTCTGGTAGGGGGCAGGCACCTGAGAAGGTGACCGGTGTTGATCTCTTCTACCTCCACAGCATGGACCATGGGACTACTAACGTCCCACATCTATTAGCGCAGTATCTATTTAGGCACGTGGAGGGGAGGAAGAGCGGGGCCAGGTTGTCAGGGGGGCACTTTATTGGGCATTTGGCTATGCATTTTGGGCTTGTCAGTGATGAGGGATTGAGAGGGCTGCAGGTAGTCACCCGAGAGCTCCCATTGATTGATTTACATGAGCTAGGGAGGCTTCACATCTGCATGAGGTACGGTGACACATGGGATTGGGTAGTCCAAGGACCAGAGAGGCAGTAGGCTGCTGCGGCTGGTACCCATAAGGCCGATAAGGCTTGTCAGGCAGCCGAGGAGGTTGCTCAAGAGATTCCAGCACCAGCACAGGCACCTCCACCACCTCCACCAGCTCCATAGCCCCGTACCATGTCACATATGATCAAGAGGATCTAGGAGGAGGTGCACGACTTATGGCGTAATGTTGTTGTCTTGCGATAAGTTGTTGAGAGCTTTACCACCGAGCAGTCTAGAGTCTCCACCTGGCTGATCACCTGCATGACACAACTTATGGACGCCAGCGGCCAGACTTATTAGCCATTCAACAACACCCTTATAGGTAGCTCACGATTGTTTTTCTAGAGGCGTGACATACCGAGGACAGGTGATGCTAGTACCTCCGCAGCCCCTCATACCGATGCTCAGCCCGACCCTTGATCTCTTTCCCTTTATGTTACTATATTTTGTTGATCTGTACTATATATTACACTTATGACACTTGATTATCGATTCCCTTTTGATGTATATTATATGATGATCGGTTTGTTTATCTCTGATAGAATCAAGACTGGCAGTAAGTTCAGTAGCATGACTCATTGATTGATTACAAGTTTAAAATCCCAAAACAATTACCTGAAGAATAAAAAAAGAATGGAGAAAAAGGTCGAACTTAAAGACCAGCTAAAACAAAAGTGCTTCCCGAGATACAACCCGGTCATTTTAATTATTTTTCGCATTTTAATTATTTGTTGCACGAGTCTGTCTTCCCAGACACTCTATACGGCGTATCGAACCCCTCTGGATACGGCGTATAGAGCTGTTTGGACGTTATCAGTTTTAAAAACTTAATATTTAATTTTTAGTAATTCAATTGTTTCTACAGGAACAATATGGCGTATCCTAGGGTTTGGGATACGGCGTATTGATCCCTGTATAATTGTGTGTTTAATTGTTTTCTTGTACCATTGTAGCGAGATAGAATTTGCATTCGTCTTCTAATCTCTTATACAGGACCTTGCTAAAACTTTGATATGGTATATGCTAAAAAAGACATGTGTTGAACTTATCCGGGCATGCTGAAGCCCTAGTCAACATATTTTTTGCTCAAGGACTCATCTTGGAGAATTATCACGAGCAAAACATCAGGGAGTTTTCTGTTCTAATTTTATTTTCCTTTATTATTTTATTATTTTATCTATACAACGAGGACGTTGTATAATTTAAGTGGGGGGATGGAGAATTAGAACGTACTTGTCTTCTTTTTTACAAAATAACATGCAAAGTGCTTAAAAACGGCCAAATTTAAAAAAAATCAGCATGACTTTTGTAAAAATCACTAGTTACATTACCTAGCACACTATAACCCTTGATACATATTGTGAGAATTAAGCCTATTCCGTTTCCAACTGTCTACTAAAAATTCCACAAAATTATGAGTGTGCCGGTGATGTAGTGGACTTTAGAACTTGGCCTGGTATATCACTCGAGACCGCCATGATTAGTACTATGGATTTAGATGGAAGAACATGTTCAACTGATAAATTTATAGGATTTAACCAAATAGCCTACATGTCGTAAAATAACTATCCACATTGGTTAGTTAACTCCCGTGTAACCCTTGATTACTCTCATTTTTAGAGTAAAATCCCCTAGAACAACCTGTTGAGCCATTCCTTTCTTTTTCTACACCATATTATATGTTTCGTTACACCTTTGCACCTTAGCCTACCATGTAGATTAAGCCTATTTTACCAATGTTGCTAGTTGCTTTCGTGTAAAGTCTTGTATTTCCTGTGTCAAAGTGAAATTTTTCTATCTCTGTAATGGTCGGGAAATTGCACAATGCAATGGGAAAGATATGTAGCTCGTAAGTTTTGCTACTTTCGCGATTATGAATCATGCCCGAAGAAGAAGTGTTACAAAGAAAAGATTATTCAGATGAATTATGATAGTGAAGACGGTGAAACCAAAGCGAGGTTTATGATGTATTGTTAAAAAAACGATGGAAGAAAAATAGTTAGTTCAAAAGAAGTTTATACTGAAGGAATTACTTAGAAGGATCGATTATTCATTGATACATTAAAAAAATCAACGATGTAAAGTCTTGTAAAAAGTGGTCGATATCACCACTTATGTAAAAGTATGTAAAGAGCAGGATGTAAGGGAAGTTGACCGTTATGGGAATGCCAACTTAGGTTGTCTTTGTCATTTCTGTGATCGAGGCATCTGTCTATATGTTCGAGTCTTTGTCATGGAATGGTCGAGGGAAAGTTACTAGAAACCATACCTTATTTGTTGGCTTAATCTATTTGTTTTGTGAATTTTACTTAACACCCATTTTACTTCCTTTCCCTAGCAACTAACCTTAGTGTCTACTCGAACGAGGACTTGTTTGAGCATGCATGTCTATTCCGTCGTTACGGCCATGTATGTATGTCTCAGCTGCCTTGTTGGATGACGACTTTGGGTGAAAGTTAGAAGCTCCCTACCCTATATCATTCTTCATCCTAACCGCTGGTTAAACACGAACATGGATGTGTTCGGATTGTATATGTTTATTTCGTCGTTACGGCCGTGTATGTACGATACAATTGCCTTGTTGGTGAGGTACTTATGGTGAAAGACTGTTGAATGATCAACCATAAGCCTTCTTAACCCAATTTAGCTTTTGACTTATTCTTCCTTAGCTTAAGCGGTGGAGATGTGTATCCTTGCCAAGCCTATGATACGAAGCTAATCACGACTGACCAATTAAGCGTACTACTTAAATGTTGCACCCTAGATTAGTTGAGTGATCTGAGTGTTTTTATTTCTATATTTCGTGAGGAGCTTGGTTATGTACAGGTGATTAGGATAAAACGATGCCTTAGAACAGAAAATCATTAACTTCGTTTGGACACATTTTCATAAACTGAAACATTTTCTAAAGTCTACTTGAGACAAATTAGGATTCAAGTGGGGGGATATTTGATGACATCAAATAATGTCACTTTATTATATCATTTATCCCATCTGTTTTGCCCACTTTTATATAATTATTGCATTATTTGGTACTTAATTGCTTTAAAGTTGATAAATGCAGTAATTCAAGAGTGTTTTGTGAAGACATGCTAAAAGGAGCATAATTTGGAGCTAAAACAAAGATATTTGAAGATTACTAATTTCTGACCAATACGCCGTATCCAACAAAAGAGATACGGCGTATCAGCGCATGCCAAAACTTCACAAGAAAATGCGTTTGACCAATTCCCTATTACGGCGAATCCTTGTTGTCTGCATGACGCCGTATCCATGGAAGATAACTATTCGAAGATACAGTAAATCAAGTAAATTGGGATGAAATAACTGAAATTGGGGGAATATGAATGTAGGCATGCACTCCAAGGAATCCAACCCAATACACCGTAGTCGTAACTATTGCCAGAAATGGCGCATCGATCTTTTTCAACAACTATAAATAGAGACACAAAGAACGAGGCTTTTCAGTTGCAACTATCATATTCTTTATACCATACTTAATAAAGATGAATTTTAGAAGAGAAGATCAGCCATCAAGGTCAAGCATTGATCACGAATCCATAGAAGACATCGTGTAATTTTTATTCTCGTAATCGTTCAATTTTCATTGTTTGATTACACTTGTATAATTACAATGGTTGTCGGCTAATACCCTCGGGTATTAGCATCTTAATTGAAAGTCTAATGTTTGGTTTGTTTTAAAATCAGATTTCTTAATTTAATCGTTATTGTTTAATTATGGTTTATCACCTCATACTTGTTTATGTGATTTAAAATATGCGACCTATCATTCAACTGGATCTAGTGGAATACGAACAAATTGATCTAGATACCATAGGATAACTCTCATATCGTATTTCATATTAACAGGAACAAGGACCAATAGGGATCACAATAACCCCCCCGATCTAATCCTTGTCCTTTGAATTATGAGCTTAGTTGACCGGTAGGTGAACCCGTTTATTTTCAGCAATCATGCTCTAATGACTAATAAAGATTGAAATAGTGGACTACCAGTATATAAAAACATCGTCAAACAATAAGTGGGATAAAGTCCATTAAGCTAGGGTTTTAACAGATCCACCACTCTACTTATGATTTTCCCCAAAGCTAGATTATAATTAAAACTAGAGGAGATGTTTTAAGCGATGCGTTAATTGTGACAGGATTAATCGTGTCTATGTCTTAGGATGATGTCCCGCCTAAGTCTTAAGAATGATATGCCTCTTCGAGATAAGTAAATCATTGCACTAAAACAAACAAACCAGCATTGAACCGGATTTAATATGGCTAATACAGTTTTCTATCATTAAGGCTTGTACCGCATTTCTATCTTTCTAATTACTTCTTTTGTGTTTATTGTCATTGAATTGATATTTGTTTTCCACCAAACTGTGCCCGTTCTCTCAGCAGAAAACCCCCATATCATTAAACAACGTACACAGCATAGGTTTAACCAGTAAATAGACTAATTAAAATACTGATAGAATATAGGATTAATATTCCACTCTTAGTGTTCGACACCCTACTTACCCCGCGAACCTCCATCTTGATCGGTACACAGCTACTTTTGTATTTTTTTTTTTTTTTTGTTTAATTTTTTTTTTTTTTATGTTGAATCGTTAAAGTGTTGTTTTAGGTTTGTCGGCTAAATATAAATGTAAAACTTGATAATCAAATAATTGACCCTACACGACATACGGATCCACCTAAGTAGGGGACGGATCTCCTAAAGCTGGATCCGTGGATCCGTAAAGGTGCCAAAAACAGACAGAGTTGGTTTTTAAGCAAATTGGGAGGTGGTGTTATATTTTTGGCAATTAGAGTATCTTATATATGTTATAAGGAGTATGTGTTTAAATTTTCGGAGTCGACACCCAAGTTTTGAGCATAACGTGGAAGTGATTGCGAATTTCCTGATGGAATTTCAACAATGTCGATCCTACTAGGAGTGTGTTACCTTTTAGCATATTTTTGACCATTGCTAATAATACAATCATTATGAACACTTAGACATAACAAAACATCGTCAACACAAGTGTGAGTTGTAATTTGATGATTATTCTTTTCGTCTTTTCAATCGATTTTGTAATTTCATGTAGTGACCTCTAAAGGGTGTACATGTAGACTTGGAAAATATCTATGGTCATTTTATTGATATTTTCGTAATCTAGTAAAATTCTAATCTCGATTATGTTCATGATTCGACATTTGTAATTGGAATGTGTAATGAGAATTTACATCTTTTGAATAATGATTAATTTCCTCATTAGATTTCCGCTTACGATTATTTTTGGGGGGATGGAGGATCACTATCCATGATTAGTTCCATCATTCCTAATCCTAATCTTAAGTAATTAAATATTTCGCATTTTAAGGGCTTAGTTAATATATTGGCTAAGTTATCCTCGAAAGCAACTTTCTCGATAGAAATGTTGCCCTTTTGCACGTTGTCGCAAAGGAAGTGGTAAAGTATTTCTATATGTTTGGTCCTAGAGTGTTGGACGGGGTTTTTACTCAAGTCGATGGCGCCTTTATTTTCACACATGATCGGAACGTCATCGAGTCATATGTCGTAGTCGATGAGAGCTTGTTTCATCTATAGTGCTTGTTGACACGCCTTTCCGGCGGAAACATATTCGGCTTCGGTCGTGGAGATAGCAAGGGCCGTTTGTTTCTTAGAGAACCAAGATGTTAGACAACATCCCATGAACGTATAAACATCACTAGTGCTTTTTTGATCAACATAATCGCCCGCGTGGTATAATCCTAAGTGGGTAGTACCCTTAATATATCTAAATATACGCTTAACGGCTTTTAAGTGGGTAGTTTTAGGATTCTCTTGAAAACGCGCACATAAGCAAACACTAAACATAATATCGGGCATACTTGCAGTTAAATAAAGTAAACAACCAAGCATACCTCGATATTTAGTGTTAACCACGGAGTCAGATTCGTCATTCTTGGTGAGCTTGATCTCCGTCGACATCGGCGTCTTGGTTGGTTTGGAATCTTCCAACCCGAACTTCTTTAACATCTCCTCGATGTACTTAGATTGATTGAAAAATATCTCGTCTTTCATATGTTTTATTTCAAGACCCAAGAAAAAGTTCAACTCCCCAATCATACTCATTTCAAACTCGTCATGCATGATTTTTTGCAAAATCATCACACAAGTTTTGACACGTGGATCCAAATATAATGTCATCGACATATATTTGAACGATGATGAAATGTGATTTAATTTTCTTTGTGAAAAGAGTATTGTCAACCATTCCCATGGAATACTCGTGTTAGTAAAAATGCTTTTTGTCTATCATACCAAGCCTTGGGAGTTTTCTTTAGACCGTACAAATCCTTTTTGAGTTTATAAACATAATTTGGTTTTTCAAAATCAATAAAACCCGGAGGTTGAGCAACGTAAACCTCTTTGCTTTTAAAACCATTTAGAAAATCACTTTTTACGTCCATTTGATATAATTTAAAATCATTTGCACAAGCAATAGCAAGAAGTATTATAATAGACTCTAATATAGCTACCGGAGTATATGTTTCATCATAATCTATACCTTCTTGTTGCTTATATTCTTGTGCCACTAATCTAGCCTTATTTCGAGACACAATACCGTTTTCGTCTAACTTATTTCTATAGACCCATTTTGTTCCTATAACGGTATGATTCTTAGGTAGTGGAACTAAGTCCCAAACATCATTAGCATAAATTGGTTTAGCTCCTCTTACATAGCTACAACCGAACTTTCATCTCCGAATGCCTCATTGACATTCTTAGGTTCTATGGTTGAGATGAAACAAAAAAAATTACTTTGATTTTGGGCTTGTGATCTTAATGTTCTTTGATTAAGATTTCCTATGACTTGTCCTAATGGGTGATTTGTATACTCTTTAATGTTAACGACATCGTCAACTTCTACGGACTCATCTTCAATATTATTATTCACTACTTTAATATTATTTTCAATACCTTCTTCTTCACTAACATCATCATCAACCAATGGTGATAATTTGGTGGGAGGAGGACTTTCATCGAATGTCACGTTGAGTGATTCTTCGACTTTCATGGTGTGCTTATTTAAAATAATGTAAGCTTTGCTATTTTGAGAATATCCTAGAAAAACACTTTCACATGACTTTGGGTCAAACTTGGTTAAATAATATTTAGTATTTAATATGAAGCACTTGCTTCTAAATACTTTGAAAATATTTAAAGAGGTTTCCCTTTTAAAACCTTCATATATTTCATAAGGTTTTTCTTAGAATTGGTCGGATTAATATTCTATAAGTATTGTAAGTTGAAGTGTCAACGCATTGCACCAAAACTTTTGAGGTATGGATTGTTCATTTAACATAGTCCTAGACATCTCTTGTAATGTACGATTCTTTCTTTCAACTACCCCATTTTGTTGTGGAGTACGAGGAGCCGAGAAATTGTGAGTAATGCCTTGTGCATCACAAAAAACTACCGTATCTATACTTATTTATCAAATTTTTCCTGCCCTGTTTTTTATTCGTTCTAATGCAAACTATAGAACATGACCTTGTTGGATTTTGTTTTTTTATTTATATTTTAAATATTCAAAAAAGCTCGCTTTTGGTTTTCAAATTTTTTGTCCAAGTATATCTTGAATAATCATCTACTATTACTAAAGTATATAAGTTACCGCCGTAACTCTTAATAGCGGATGGACCAAATAAGTCCATATGCAAAAGTTCTAAACATCTATTAGTAGAAACCATGTTTTTAGCTTTATGACTTGCATGTGCTTGTTTTCTAATTTTGCAAGCATCGCAAAAATGTTTATCATATTTTAGCTTAGGGATTACTCTAACCAAGTCTTTAGATGGACAAGAGTAGATTAAACGCATATTGCATGACCATGTCTTCTATGCCATAAGGTAAAATTATCTACTACCATGGCAAGATATAATTTGTCTTGAGACTTATTTCCTAATTTCATGACATATAGATCGCTTTTCCTAATCCTATTTCCTATAACTTTATCATCTTTAATTATTTCACTACCATCTTCTGTGAATAAGACCTTATACTTATTGTCACAAATTTGACTGACACTAAGTAATTAAAAGCTAAGTTATCTACATGTTCTATGTTTGATATAGTAAAAGAGTCATTAAAAATCGTACCTTTGCCAATGATCTTCCCTTTTAAGTTACTTCCAAAAACAACATTACCTCCATCGTATGCTTTATAGGTTGAGAATAGACTTTTGTTTCCTGTCATGTGTTTGGAGCAATCGCTATCTTTAATCTATTCGTCCGGCTCCAAACAAGTTCTTAAGCATACCTAATTAAGCAAAAATAAACTCAAGCGCTTGGTCCCCAATATCTCATGGGTCCAAAAATGTTAGTGTTGTACATCCCTTGCATTTGTGGCAGTTTATTGATCCCACTTGAATAGATCTTGAATTCCTTAGCTTGTGTAAGGTTTAGTTATGCAAGATAAATCCTACACAAGTTTGATAAAAACTTTGTAAAATATATCAATGATTATGCGGAATCTAATCTTTGATTATAGAGAATATGCATTGAACCCAGTAATTATAATGAAACACACAAATTAACATATAATGCTTCAATATTTACTACGAATACTTATAACTAGTATTAGGGTTACAATTCACTTGAAGTATAACGTATCAAACAAATAGATTTCTCGATTATATAATCTATGCCCTAAGACCTCCTTTTATACATCAAGGAGTCCTAGTTGATTTACAATATATTTCCTAAAACTTAGATTATTCTAAAAGACTCTTTTCTAATATAATAACAGTCCTCTTATCTTATAAGTATCTTGGATCTTCATAAAATCTTTATCTTTCAGTAGTTGTTATCTTCAGGCAGTTGTAACATTGTACCAGCAAACAATTAACTCTTATACAGGCTCCAGTAGTTAAGTTTCACCAGCATCTGAACTGTGTACACAAAGTTTTGTAACTACTTAGAATATTTTCTTCAATCTTCTCCAACAGTACTAACTTAAATTCTTGCAGTACTTACATATAATCGTCTGTAGTAACTAGCTGTACTATGTTACACTGCAGTATACTAGTTTATTACTTGCAGTAGTAAACTATGAACTTGCTGTACTAACTACTTAGTTGTTTTTTGATTAAAAGTTAATGAACAAACATAAGTTTAGCTGAGCTGCGTAACACAACCTTAGCTTTGCAGTAACTCCAAGATCATTTATGAGAGTCTTTGTAATCCTATACAATCCTCCACCTAATACTGACTAGTCTACCTTCAAATATCTCAAGATCTCTAGGAGGTTGATTCCAATCACTTCAGTGATTCTGAGTTGTTTGGTGATGAGCTTAGAAGTTGATAACACATTCTGTCTAATGATAGCTTGCTAGCCTTCCTATTTAGCATATATGTGATGTTGCAGGTGTAAGGGGATTTCTCTTTGTTTACCAGCATTTTGAATGGTGGCACATTTTTTCTTTCTCTATGATTGTTCTTACCTTGAATCACTCTATAGCTTGACCAATCCTTACTGGTAATCACTGTTGATTCCTGCCAGGCTTGATATTGTACTTGTGGATCAACTTTGTATTTAGATCTCACCGGTGCACTCTCGCTGCAGCCCTCGATGGCCCTAGGGGTATCCCATGCTGAGCTGTAACTAGGTCCACAGTGTTGTCCCATTTGTAGTCACCAGGTCAATGATCTGGAGATTTGTTGAAGACTAAGTACATCTTTGAACTTCCATCAGCCATGATTATCTGGTAATAGGTTTTCTTCCCTTCTTTATAGATCTTGTAGTCAACAATGCTTGGAGGCTTAGTTGCCAAAGGAATAGCATCAATTGCTACTTCCTCTTTATCAAGAACAACTTCTATTAGTCTTTGAAGCTCTATTGTTTCTTTATCCGCCTTTTGCTTCTTAATGCTTTCTTGTTCTAGCTCAGTGCCTACTCTCTTTGAACTGCTCTCTTGTGATATCTCTGCTTCAGCTCTTACTTCATTACCTTCCACTGATTTGTTTCACATCTTCCAAATGTGTTTACCCTTTTCATAGCTTTGTCAAATAATAAACTTTAATATCATCAAAAGCTTTTGTTCTTTAATTGATTGTGCTTGTATCTAGCCATGTTTTTCAGATAAGTAGACATTGTATTTCTCTTTTGAGCTTTAGTTGGTGGTTTATTCCTCTTTTCTTGAGCTCTTATTGCTGCAAAGTGTTTCTTTCTTGCTTCTAAGAGTTGTACAAACAACTTGGACTTCTCTTTAATACTTAACTTCTCTTGTTCTTCTGCTTGCATTTGTTGAGCCATTTGATAATCAGCATCTATCATTGCTTGCACATTATCCCATGAAAACAAATGTTTCCCATCCCCCCCCCCCCCCCCCCCCCCCCCCCCCACCCCCCCCCCCCCCCCTTTGGCTTTTCTTCTTTTTTAACTTTCTCTCTTGCAAGTCTTGCTTCCTCATCAAATTCAGCTTGTAACTTTGAAGCAATTTCTTCATCAAGCCTGATTAGTTCTTTCTTCTTTATAGGCTTCTCAGGTTCTACCATTTTCCCTTTACCTTTGTCATGAACATTTACCTATGATGGTTGTTGAGAAGAAACTTTTGGTGTAGTTGCTTGCTCCTCTTCATGAATAACAAGCCCTTTAGCCTTAGGTCTTATGCTAGCAGCTGTAACTATTGTAGCAGCAGTTGTTGTTGTAATTGTACCATGCTCTGGTTCTTGTAACATAACCTTGTCAGCCTTGGGTTTTGCACTTTTCAAAGTTGTAAGTGCTTGAGCTAAAGTAACTTCACCAACACTTAAGTTCACATCTTTTGAAGCAACTTCAGTTTCAACAACCACCTCATCACCAACTAAGTCATGTACTCTAAACATATTTGTATCAGCATCAAAATGAGTACTAACTAAGTTAATTCCTGCATCAATATCAATATCAGCTATCCTCCCCTATTTGGATGCATCCTCCTCATCCAAACCTTCATCTTCAGAGGATTCTACTCTTCTAGTTAAACCAACCTTGTATAATCTTTTAATCCTATGAGTTCTTGATCTTCCTTTCTTCTCTAGTCTCTTGACCCTCCTTTTCAAACTTATAATCTCCTGAGCTTGAGAGGTCTTAGTTTTCTCCAGATCAATAACTCTATTTTGCAAGTTGGTACATAATTCCATCAATTCCTTTATTTTTAGTCTATCCTCATCACTTTGAGGTGTGTTAACTCTGCAAGCAGTGAACGGTCATTAGAAGTTTTAGATTTCATTCTCAAAACCCAGTTTGGTGAAATAGTATCTCCCTGGTTTTCTTGGCGCTTGGACATCTACCTGATACTAGTTCATAAGGAACTTGGTTCATTAAGTGTTGCCTTGGATTGGGTCTTAGTGATGTTACCCCTATCATGGTCTACATCTAAGCTGGTAGCAGTAGTGGCAGCCCTTTCCAAACTGTCATCTATCTTCTTATAGACAGCCTCATCTATAACATTGTCTGTAGGACCACTAGGCTGAGGTACCTCATTGTCCTTTCTCTTTGGCTTCCTAGGTTTTTGTTTCTTTTGAGGTTGAGATGTTGATGGTTGAATAGTGGTGGGTGTGTGATGGGGATCAATAGGATTTGCTGAACCTTTACCCAATTCTTTTTTGAGCTTGTACCACCATTGTTAGAAATAAAGGTGTTTCTGTTTCTTAATAGAATTTCCTTACATTCTCATGTTTCAATAAAATCTCTTAGTGTGAGAGGGTGTAACATAAATCCTTTTATGATTTGACATTCCTTCTAGTTGTTTCTCCAAAAATACTTGTACAAATCTTAGATACATCAAGAATTTACTAGACACATTCTCTAAGTTCTTCATCATACTTTCAAAAATATATTTTGAAAAGTTAAACTTCTGGTTTGTAGCTAAACAGATAATTGCAGAAGCCATAGTGCTACTAAATTCATTCCATGCAGTAGTCTTAGCACTTAGGCATTGCAAAATGGTATGAATAAGGAATTTCCATTGAGGAGAAAAGAATGCCTTATAGAATGTAAGCTTCTGTGAAAGTTTTTCATACCCCATCTTGTAAGTTCTTCAAAAATGGTAGCATTTGGCAAGCAATCCGTACCTTCTAATCTATTCAGTGAAGGTCACAATCTTAAAGATGCTTTAGTAATGATTATCTTTTCCATCTCTAGGGCTTGTAAATGTACTTCTATTGACAATTTTTCACCTTAATAATGCCAGTATTAGTTCAATAAAACGCACAAAGTATATATAGTGGTATTGATCGTTAGTGCATATTTGATGGGTTTGCATTTAAAAAATCAACAATTTGTTTAAACCCTTCACTTTTAGCAGGTTTAGACAAAAATGCGACCAAATTGTGAGTATCAGCAAACTGTAGGGTCGTCATTGTGTTGGGTTTTGATGATGAATGATGAAATTGAGTTAGGGTTTATGATTAGAGAGTATATGATTGAATGAAATTGATTAAATGAGTGAATAAAACCCTTAATCGAAGTATTTATGAAAATACCCTCAACAGCATTAACGTTCACCAGCAGTTGTAAGTTATGCCTAGTAGAATTAACTTTCAACAACAGTAGTAAGTTTATGCCTAGCAGCATTAACTTCCAACAGCAATAGTAAGTTATGCCTAGCAGCATTAACTTTCAACAGTAGTAGTAAGTTATGCCTAGCAGCATTAACTTTGAGTTCCATTCTAAACACTCTGTATATTCAACTCTCTTTCTGTTTTTAAACTCACCACTTCTCTCAATTCTTTTACTCACCAAATCACTCTGTTTGTTTTTATTTCACACAGCT
The DNA here is from genome assembly GCA_026074375.1 of Tanacetum coccineum. Classification (NCBI taxonomy): domain Eukaryota; kingdom Viridiplantae; phylum Streptophyta; class Magnoliopsida; order Asterales; family Asteraceae; genus Tanacetum; species Tanacetum coccineum. Next base: position 19,933 of record BQNB010080182.1, read on the forward strand.
CTCTTAATTATTTTTCTCACAATTTTCACAATGTTAATTATACCAGCAGTATTAAGTATAACTAACAGCATTAACTTAGCAGTATTAAGTATAACTAGCAGCACTAATATACTTAACAATCAAACACTTTTAATGAACATGAAATAACAGTACTTAAATTCATACAAAACTATACAAAAAATAAGAGATATAAAGATTTTTATTGAATTTAGCATTCCATACTGCAATCAAATATTGGAAAACCTACTTACATCAAATGCGGGGTTTTTGTAAGTAAATCTGCCAACATTCTTGTCTTTATGGATTTTAACCATATGAGTCAAACTTATTTTCCTTTCAAACCTTAATAAAGTGATGTCTAATCTCTATATCTTGTTTTTAAATAAAATACAAGATTTTGTAATTATGCAAATAGTACGGTTATTATCAATAAAGTTTTAGGTATGGCAAGAAAATTATACCCTTAATCAGTAATTTGATTATGAATTTTTTTTCCAAAGCACTTGTCCATAGCAACTTGAAGCATCCACATATTCAGCTTTTGTTGTGGAATTTGCAACCACAGTCTGTTTCTTGCATTGCCATGATATTAATCTACTTCTAAGAAATTAACAACCTCCTGTTGTTGACTTCCTATCCAATGGTGCTCTAGCATAATCACTATCAGTGTATGCTACCAAATCAAAAGGAGAATCTTTTAGATACCAAAGACCTAATTTTAGTTGACCTTTTAAGTACCTAAAGATCCTTTTTATAGCATGAAGATGTGAACATTTGGGTTGACTTGAATATCTTGCACAAAGCACACACTGCAAAACCATAATATCAGGTTTGAACGAAGTAAGATACATCAATGAACCAATCATTGATCTATATAAATGAACATCCACTTCTTCATCATCTTCATCCTTGAGCAAAAGCTTTTGAGTTTCTATAGGTGTGCTTGCTATCATGACATCAGTAAAACCAAATTTCTTCAAAATCTCAGTCACATACTTGTCTAGACTAATAAAATTCTCATCCTCTTTTTGCTTTACTTGAAGTCTTAAAAAGAATGTGAGTTCACCCATAGAACTTATCTAAAACTTCTTATGCATCATCTTCTCAAACTCAGTGTATAATGACTTATTTGTAAAGCCAAAAATGATATCATCTACATACACTTGACACTAACAGAATTCACTTTGTCCCTTCTGTTAAACAATTGTCTTGTCTATCTTTCCTCTCTAACAACCTATAGTCTAACAATAAGCTGACAAGGTTCATACCAAGCTCTGGGAGCCTTGATGACCCCCCCCCCCCCCACCCCCCCCCCCCCCCCCCAACCCCCCCCCCAGCTACCTCAGTGCCTTTTTAATTTTTATACTCTGTTAGGGAAGTATGGATCTTCAGATCCGGTGGTGCAATCATTAGACTTCCTCTTCTCAATTCTTCTAAAGAAAAAGCACTCTTGACATCCATTTGGTACACTACAAAGTATTTAAATGAGGCATAGGCTAAGAATAGCCTAATTGCTTCAATTATGGCAACAGGGGCAAAGAACTCATCATAGTCAATCCCTTCTTCTTGTGTGTACCCTTGAGCAACCAATCTTGCTGTATTTTTAATCACATTCTCTTTCATCCTTTTTATCCTGAAGACCCATTTGTACCTATAGCCTTGTTTTCCATTAGCTAACTTCACTAAAGTCCAAACTTCTTGTAACTTAAATTATAAAAGCTCTTCCTACATAGCCTCTATCCAGCTTGGATCCTTTAATGCATGAATTACCTTTTTGGGTTCTTCTTGTGATAAAAAGAAAGCAAACAAGAAATTTTGAAAGTCTTTATGGTTTGTTCTTTGCTGAACTGAACTAAACAAACCATGTTCTTCCAAATTCTTTATCATTCTTCTTGTTAGAGGTGCTAAATTCAGGTCTCCAATAATTTGTTCAACGTGGATGTCTTTGTGTATCTTGTAGTTGGAATGGACTGACATGCATAAATGCATCTAAATTGTTCATGTCAGCCTCTGCACCAATATCTTGATCATCACTTGTGGAGTCAAATATGCTATAATTTTCCAAAGCAAGCATATTTGGATCATCTAGAAGTTCAATGCTTGTTTTTCCACCAACAACATTAACTTCATTTGTGCTAGCAACATTAACATTGTTAGTACTGTTAATTTATCATCCTTCTCTTTGATCAATACTTTTCTCTTTACTTAGATCACCACCTTTTTTCTGGTTTCTTCAGTAAACCTTTTTTCATATCGTCGAAGGTTTGAATCTATCATCAGGGAGAACTCTTTAAACTTTGAGAGATGGTGGATCAAGCAGTCCACAAATGGTGTTGAATGTAATTTTGACAGGTAACTGTCTCCATTCTAGCTTTTCCTGCATCATCACATGCTTTTGTACCTGCATTACCATTAGACTAATTTCCTACAACAACTGGCGTATAAGTCATTGCCTTTGTTAGTGCATTAATATCAAAAAGCCAATTTGGTCCACTTCCTGCAATATTAGGTGTATTCTTGCTAAACTGGACATGCAGGTTCTCTTCAACTATCCTAGTTCTACTGTTGAATACTCTAAATGTTTTACTATTGATTGAGTACCCAACAAAGAATCCTTCATCAGCCTTACCATCAAACTTGCCTAAGTGATCTATGGTATTGAGAATTGTAACAGGACACCTAAATGGTCTCATAAAGCCTAAAGTTGGTTTTCTACCAAGAAAAAGTTCATATAAGGGGTATGGTTTGAGGCTTAGTTACCAATACCATATTTTGCACATAGCAAACAGTATTAACTGCTTCAGCCCAAAAAGTAGTAGGTAGCTTAGAATCAGCTAGCATTGTCCTAGCAGCCTCAATTAGTGTTCTATTTTTCCTCTCAGCTACTCCATTTTGTTAAGGAGTTCTAGCTACACTAAATTCTCTCTTAATACCTTTTCTCTCACAAAACTGATTCATCTCCTTATTCTTGAACTCAGTTCTATTGTCACACCTAATTACCTTACCCTGTGATCTTTTAGATTCTCTACCTAGTTATAAAGGTCTTAGTATGCCACTAGTCTCATCTTTAGAGCTAGAAAGAATCCTCAACTAATCTACGGTAATATTCTGTAACAACTAGTACATTCCTTCTTTTTCATTAATCTTTTTACAAATGTTGGACCATAAACAAAATCCATGTGCAACGATGTAAAGTTGGCTGATTGATACTTCTGTTTTGGACTTACAAGAAGCTCTATGTTATTTTCCCTTTTGACAAGCAGTACAGGTTTGATTGTTTTCAAAAAGTTTTAAAGGTAAACCTCTTACAAGATTTCCCTTAACCAGTTTATTCATAGTTTTGAAATTTATGTGTCCAAGCCTCCTATGCCAAAGTTCAGATTCATCAGATGTGGCTTTTGCAAAGAGACAAGTTAGACCTCCTTTAGAATAATATTCTTTTAAATCAAACTATAACATATTGTTCTTTTAGGACTTTAAGTAAAACATGGACTTTCATCAGTTAACTTAAAGTTTGGAGATAAAACAATACATTCAGTGTCATTAAAGAGAACACTATTCTTTTTGTCACGCATTTGTGAGAAACTAAAGAGGTTAAACTTTAACTCTTTTACAAAATACACATTCTTAAAATCTAAATTACCAGTTTTGATTATACCTCTGACCCCCCCCCCCTGATCCCCCCTTGATTGTTCCCTCCTTTGGGGTTACCTTTAAATGCAACATATCCTCTATCTATCTCTTCATAGTCTGTAAGATATGACATGTTCTCTATCATGTGCCTTGAGCATCCACTATCAATCACTCCTTGATCCTGTACATCTAATTGTAGATTACCCTGCACATTAGATAAGAAAATCAGTTTCTTTTGGGAACCCAAGCCATCACTGACTTGGATCTGCGTTGTGCATCAACATAGTCAAACTTTTACAGGGTGATGATGCATTGTTGTGTTTAGAAACACAGTCTAAAACTTTAGTCTTTGGTTTCTAAACCTAACAAGCTGAGGCCTTAACAGCATTAACATTATTTCCCTTAACAGCATTAACTACTGCTTTTGGCTTAGCATCATTAACTACTGCTTTTGGCTTATCAGTATTAACATTTTTATCCTTAACAATATTAACCCTCTGATTAAAATTACTGTTTTTAAATGTTGTATTCTTGTGAATGGGCCACTTAACAGTTGAATGTGCTAATTTGGAAAGATTTGTCATTGGTCTAGCACTATTCATTGTTATTTTTGGTGAGTAGCATTAACTTGTCTAGCAGTATTAACTGATACTAAGCCAGACTTCATTAGTACTGCTCTTGGAACCATGTTCTTTTTAGGGCAGGGGTGAGTCTTTTTGGCAAAATTCTAGTGTTTCACCCTTTTAGCGTAGTTCTAAATTGGTTATGTATTTTGAAACTGTTTTTTATTAACCTTTTTACAATCTACCTGCAAGTGATCAAAACTTCCACATAAATAACAAGCTTTGTTAAACATCTCAAAATTACTTCCTAGTCTCTGATACATCATATTATTCCAGTTTCTTTGATTTCCTCTAGGAATGTGAGTGTTTTTGAAGGTCTACGAAACTAAGATCCGGTGGTCTTGGTGAGTCAAACCACATGATAGCCATTTCTAGAAAGAGAGAGTAGTGGGATGGGAAAAAACGGTGTGTGAATTAGATGGAAAAAGAATTGATTGTTACAAAAAGAACTCAACCCTCTATCGAAGCCATAGAGGGGTTATTTATAGCCATACACCTCTAAAATATAATAGTTGCCTATTCTAGTCCTCGCGTATGTGGCTATGATAAAACTATTGGTAATGTCTGTAATTGTGTCCGTAAAAGTGAATTCCCAACAATCTTCCCCCACGGGACGATTTACAGAATTACTTACAATAATTTCCTAACAAGTACATAATGATTAAGAACAAGAACTTCCATGAAGCTTCATATGCTGATGACGTCTTCTGTGGTGTTTGACTTCATAGTTGCCTCACCAACATGAATCATCTTTGTGTACATTGTAGGAGAAAATACTATAAATGCATCGGACTTTAAGTAACCCATTCACTTCTTGTTAAGGAGAAGCATTTGTATTAGCTCTGCCCCTTAATTCCGTGCCACATATTCTTGATTTAGAAGCTTTAAAAGCTTCCCCCCAAACTAGCAATGAATCAGCTTCCCCCTAATTCATGCCACATATTCTTAATTTAGAAGCTTTCAAAGCTTCCCCCCAAACTAGCAATCCTCTCTTGAGCAGTTTCAAAGCTTACTAACAAGCTTAGAATAATTAAGTGCACAGCGGAACTGGTAGGATACCACATCAAATATTACTGCTCCTTAGAATAGCTTAGTGATTGTTCGTTTGGGTGTAAGGCATTATTGGAATCAGCAACATATCTTCTCACGCTAAATAAAATTCACTCACACAGCTTCCCCTTGGAAATCAACAATGCTTACAAAAATTCTCTAGATATCAATTCCACCCATGTGTTGAATGAAATGCACCCAACATGCTTAATTTAAAGCGTTGATATTCTCTGCGGTTATGGACATATGGTCTTCCCCGGCTAGCTCTAACTTAAAAAAATTAAGAAAGATGGCTCCATGTCAAGCTTTCAAGAAAATGAAAGGCACAGGGCTAAGGGTGAAATCTTCTCCATTCGCAATGGCTCATGGGAGTAAATATTCTCCTTCCCCCCGTGCTGGTTTCGACTACATCGGATATCGCAAACAATGGACGCGCATTTACTTGAGTACTTGTGTGAGGAATAAATTAGCTCAGATCTAACCCGTGAGAATCAATTGCTGATCAAATCTCTACTCCTCACCTCTCTCTGGCTATCGTGTTACCAACCGTTTCGAAGGCAATTTGAAGTAACCACTGATGAAGTAAACCCAATATACCAAAACTGATCTGAAGTAGAATTTTCGTTCTTGTAACTTAAGCTTTGCGCTAATGTTGGAAAACGGTGTAGGAATTTGTGCTCCAAGCAAATCTCGAAGTAAACTCAATACCCTTGGCCACAAGTTATTAAGACTTTCATCACCTCTTGCGGATTATCCACATCGACTAAGCGTGTGACACTGAGTACTACATATTAACTCCTTTATGTGATAGTTAACCAGGTCTTACATACCATCCACCATTGAGGCTGGAAACTAGATAAACCCAAGTCTTCAACTTAAATTAAGCTCGAGCAAGTTATCATTGAAATCATGCATCCAACCAACCCTGACTTCAAGATAAAATAAGAACACGCCTTCGAAAAATGCCACTTCAATCTCAAATAAGTGATACCCGATCAACTCCGTAGTCACTTAAAAAAAATTAATTCACATCAGCTTTATGTTTCCTGTTTTCTTTATCCAAATTGATCCCGGTCTCGTCACAAATCTTGTCACTTTGTTATCATAAAGTACAAATGTAATCATTAACAGCTAAATATAGCAAAATATTTGTCCCAAGTGAGTCATTTAGCTAAATTTAGTGTTAATATCAAAACTTGTATTACTTAAACTGTGGTACCCGAATCCATCACAAACTCTTTCATGATCGGATCATTTTTGACTACACAAGCCCATTCATAACATAAACTTTTGTCCATAACTCAAGATCAATATCTATTTTTGGCCCAATAATGTTGATAAACCACATAATACTATTCGGCCCACACGAAAGTATTACAAGATCCTACCCACAATAAAGATATTAAACTTTCACAATCCCTAATTCTACTCAACCTTAACCCTCGTCAATTTTCTCAAAATCCTCCGCCCCCATCTTTATCATCTCTCAACCTCTCTTTTCATCTCTCAGTCCAAAAAACACTCCAAATCCATCAATTCAACACTTACAAAAGATCACTTCCATCTCTTTCAATCTAAACTCCCATCTCACCTACAATCTCAGTTACAACACACCATCTCTTTCCAAAAAAAAAAAAACAATAGATCACTACATAAACACCAATATCCTTAAACTTTGTGAACCCACTTACAATCACACCAACGAAGTGTAAGACCACAAGAACGATCGCTTTAAGGTCTCTTATAAAGAGGTCTCGGGTAGGTTATATTGTTGTGTTTGTGTCGGTGTATCAATTAATCAAAACAAAGAATGATTTATAACCCAAGTGTTATAAGATCAAACTTTTAATTTCGTATATTAATTACAGATCCATGATGATGTTTTCTTTTGTGGTGACGATCTATGAAGATCATGGTACAATTAAAACCCACAAAAAATGAATCTGAGATCCATTCTATTTTATGTACGAGTGTTGTTGATGGTAGGGGAGGGATAAGATGAAGTTAGATTAGATGATGTGAAGAATGGAATATGTTTTAGATTTTTTGGATTTGATGTTGTGATGTTGAGGAAGTTGTTATTGTGTTGTCACAACTCAGTGAGTTGACCCGAGTCAACTCGGTAAGAGCCGAGTTGACTCGGTTTGAATCTTGTTCGGTTCTTATTGTTGTAACTAGTTCGATCCTTTAAGAGTGGCCGCTCGTTCGATCCACATAAGAAAACACTCGTTCGATCCACTAAGTTGGCCACTCGTTCGATCCTCATAGGTTCAAGTTCGTTCGATCCACATAAGAAAAAACTCGTTCGATCCACTAAGTTGGCCACTCGTTCGATCCTCATAGGTTCAAGCTCGTTCGATCCACATAAGAAAAACACTCGTTCGATCCACTAAGTTGGCCACTCGTTCTATCCTTTAAGGTGTGAAGCTCGTTCGGTCCTCAAACAAGTTACTCGTTCGGGTGTACTCGTTCGACTGTCACTGTTGTCCTTCGAGACAACTTGTTATTTTGTCATCTTTGAGATAACAAATAAAACAGGTTGTCCTTGTGCTTATCTTAACCGTGGGCCACAAAACAAGCTTAAAAATAAGCTGTTTATAAGCTTTTAAAAAAACTATGAGACAAACAAGAAAATGAACAGGTGATTAATCATGTGGAGAATAAATGGACCCAACAGTTTTATAACAACAAAAAAAACATATTCGAGTGCCTTAAAAAAATGAAATAAGCTTAAAATAAGCTTAAAAATCACGAAACCCACCAAATATAGATGTGAAATTGTGACAAGACCGAACGGACCATAAAAATCAAAACCGACCCAAGAGTATGTTGCCATGGCTCTTGATACCAATTGAAGGTCTACGAAAACTAAGATCCGGTGGTCTTGGTGAGTCAAACCACATGATAGCCATTTCTAGAGAGAGAGTAGTGGGATGGAAAATTGATGTGTGAATAGATGGAAAATGAATGAATGTTACAAAAGACTCAACCCCTCTATGGAAGCCATAGAGGGGTATTTATAGCCCATACACCTCTAAAAATATAATAGTTGGCCTATTCTTAGTCCTCGCGTATGTGGCGATGATAAACTAGGGTAATTCTGTAATGTCGTCACGTAAAGTGAATTTTCCCCAACAGTTTTGTCTATTTTTGTTGTCTCAACTTGTTTATCAGTTGTTTTCCTAGGAGATTTTACTTGCTTTTTTGATTTAACAAACTCTATTTTAGCAAAACTAGGTTTAACAATTTTCTTTTCAATCTTAGTTTGAGACACATTTTCTTCCTCACTATCTGACACCCAATCCTCAATAATTGGAGCACCATTATTCTTTCTAACTGCTTTAGGCTTTGCTTTACTAGCCTTAGCTTCACTTTTCTCAACTATAGGATTAATAAATATAGACTCACTTGTAAACTTTTCTAAACCAGAGAATGACAAATCAGGTTTTGGAGGCATAAAGTTTCCTATATAAGGAGGTGGAACGGCATTATACCTTAAACCTATTTTGCACTTATCAACTATCTGACAGTCTATTAGTTTGCTTAAGTTTTTAGATGAATTCTCAAAATTTTCTACTGGTAGTCGAATTTCATCTTTTTGTTTTTGAGCCAGTGTAACTTCCTGATCAAGCTCTGTAATGGCTACTTCTCTTAAAGGAATCTCACGTTTTAAGACCTTGATATCTTCCTCATAAACAAACTTAGAGGAATCTACTCTTTAATACTTAGAAGAATATCTATATAATAGTAAACTGTAAAGTAGTAGAATGAATGAACAATGAATGTAAGCTTCAATATTATTATGATGAATAATACGAGTACTCTGTCTAGTACTAGGGTTTACAACCTTGAAGCTATAAAATACAAGGAAAGACTTATTGATGTGTTATACTAAACCATAACCTAGGATCTCCTTTTAAACACCAAGGAGTCCTTTACAAGATAACTACAAATCTTCTAAACTTCTATAAGATATCAACATATCTTCTAAATATATAAGATATACATTGAATCAGTCCATACATATCCCAAAACACGCTTTTATCACCTCTTCACACGTCTTTATCTTCATGCAGTCTTCAGTCTTTATCAACAGTATAAATCGCTTCAGCAGTGTTAAGTTTAGTACTAGCAGTACTAACTTATACCTAGCAGTACTAACATTCTTCTAACACTACTATTTGGTTTATACTGCCAGTTATGACTTACGCAGTACTAACACTTTGACTAGGCAGTACTAAGTCTAATGAGTTTAATTCCTAACACAGTGTTCTTCAAGAATCTCCTTGCTCTCATTGTTAGCATAGCCATCTACCACCTTAAGTCCATCTCTTCTAAATCATTAGGATTAATTTGTTACAAGTCCTCATTGTCAAGTTGTAGACTGTTTGATTGACTTACAAAGAAAGCACAAATAACAACATCACTCAAGTTATCAATTGTTGTTGAGTTAACAATAGTAGCTTGAGTGCTAGTAGTTGTAACATCATGAGCAATATTAACTGCTCCATTTGTACTACTGGTGCTGTTTAAGGACACAAAGACTATGTTTTGTGTGTTTGTGCTTGAGCTTGATGTTCCTTTGACCTCTGGTTCATAGATCTTCATGTTATTGTAAAGATCATCCAGGCTTAATGTATCTATCTCAGGCTTGTTCCTCCACACAATGGTATATGTGTTCCATTCTTGAAAGATACTTTCATCATGAATCTCCAACTGACTGATAAGCTTTTGAAGCCTATCAAAGGTTTGATCTAACACCTCTGAGC
>BQNB010080183.1:2071-30007 GCA_026074375.1 Tanacetum coccineum
GAGTCTGTCTTCCCATACACTCAATACAGCGTATCGAACCTCTATGGATACGCCGTATCGAACCTGTCTGGACGTTATCAGTCTTTAATTTCTGCATTTAATTTCCTGCAAACCTTTAAAACATTTATTTTTACAGGATGCAATACGGCATATCCTTGGGTTTGGGACACGGCGTATTGACTACCTATACAGTATGTGTGTTTACTTTCTTGCATTATAACCATTGTATAACCGAGATAGGAATTGCACTTTTGTCTTCTAAACTTTTATGTAGGACCTTACTGTAAAGAAATCGACGATTTGGTATACTCTAAAAAAGACGTGTGTTGAACTCGTACGAGCATTCTGACGCCTCATCAACACACTTTTTCTCAAGAACTCAAATTGGAGAATCATCCTGAGCAACATATCAAGGGAGTTCCTCGTTCTAATTCTATTTCCTATTTTCTTTAATTGCTTTATCTGTACAACGAGGACGTTGTATAATCTAAGTGGGGGGATGGAGAATTATAACGCCTACTTGTCCTTTATTTTACAAATAAAATGCTACATGCTTAAAATTATGCCAAATTTAAAAAATTTTAGCGTAACTTTTGTAAAAATTACTAGTTACATGACCTCGCGCACTGTAACCCTTAATGCCAAATTGTGAGAATTAAGCCTATTCCGTTTCCAAACATTTACTAAAAATTCCACAAAATTATGAGTGTGTCAGTGATGTAGTGGACTTTAGAATTTGGCTTGGTAAATCTCTCGATGGAGTAACATGTTTAACTAGTAAATTTCTAGGAAAACACCAAAAAACCTATATGTTGTGTAATTAACTAACTACGCTAGTTAGTTAAACCCCGTGTAACCCCTTGCTTACTCTTACTATAAGAGTAAGATCCCCTAGAAAAACCTGTTGAGCCGTTTCTGTCTTTTTTCACACAAAATGTCTATTTCGTTACAGCTTTACACCTTAGCCTACCCTGTAGACGAAGTCTATTTAATCAAAGTTGCTAGTTGCTTTTGTGTAAAGTTTTGTATTTCCTGTGTCAAAGTGAAATTTTCTATCTCCGGTTAGGTCGGGAAATTGCACAATGCAATGGGAAAATATGTAGCTCGTGTATTTTGCTACTTTCGCGATTATGTATTATGTTCGAAGATGAAGTGTTGAAAGAAAAAATTATCCGGATGAATTATGATGGTGAGATTTATGTTTTAAAAAATGGAAAAATAGAAAATGGTATTAAAAAGAGGAGGAAAGATTGATAATCGGTTCGTTGAACTTAAACCGATGAAATACTTAGAAGGATCGATTATTCGTTGATATATGGACAAAAATCAACGATGTATAGTTTTGTATAAAGTGGCCGATATCACCGCTTTTGTAAAAGTATGTACAGTTTGGGACGATTGGGATGTTGACCGTTATTGGAACGCCAACTTAGGTTGTCTTTGTCATTTCTATGATCGAGACGTTTGTATATATTTCGAGTCTTTATCATAGAACGGTCGAGAAAAGTTACCCGTAACTATATACCTTATTTGTTCAGGCTTAATCTATTTTTTTGTGAATTTTATTTAACAACCATTTACTTCCCTTTCCTAGCAACTAACCTTAGGTTTTACTCGAACGAGGTTGAGATTGATTCATGCATGTCTATTTCGTCGTTACGGCCATGTATGAGTGATTTAGCCACCTTGTTGGTTTATTACTTTTGGTAAAAGTTAGAAGATCCCTACCCTATATCGTTCTTCATCCTAACCCCTGGTTAAACTTGAATGAGGACGTGATCGAATTATACATGTCTATTATGTCGTTACGGCCGTGTATGTATGATTCAGCTGCCTTGTTGGTGTGGTACTTTCAGTGAAAGATTGTTAGAATGATCAACCTTAAGCCTAATTACCCAATTTACCTTTTGCTTTGTTTCTCCTTAGCTCTAGTGGTAGGATGGGTATCCTTGACAAGATATGGAATCGAAAAGCTATCACGAACAAAGCAAAATGAGTGTACAATTACATGTTCCACCCTGAATGTTGAGTGATCTGAGTGTTTCATTTCCCAGATATTTCGTGAAGAGCTTGGTCTTGTCAGGTGATTGGAACGAAAGAAATTGCTTAACGGAAAAAACTCCTTAACTTTGGTTAGGATTAAAATTTTCAATAATTTATTAGAGTCTAGTTTGATGACAAGTGGAATTCAAGGTGGGGGGACGAGTTTTGATGACATCAAATAACGTTAACTTTATACCATTTATTTCTCCCAACTAAAAATAACTTACTTTTATTTAATATATTGACAAGAATTGTTTACTTAATTGGACTTTAAGTTGTAAATTTGCAGTAGAAGTTAATTACGGAGTATTTTGTGGGTGAATAACAAGCTAAGAGAGGCGCACATTTGGTAGCCTAAAACGATGATATATGAAAGATTTGTTATTTCTGAATCCAATACGCTGTATCCAGCAAAGAAGAAGATAGGCGTATCACCGCCTGGCTTCACAAGGAAAAGCCGCGATACTCAAATTTCCCAATCGGACGTATCCTACTGCCTGCATACGTCGTATCCAGCTAGATAACAATCAAAGATCCTATAATAAATATAAAGAAGCAAAGATATATTTGATTGATTGTGAACGTAGCACGCACTCCAAGGAAATTACCCCTATACGTCGTATTGACCTCATTCAATACGACGTATCCACCAATTTTAAGAGCTCTAAATAGAAGACTCAAAAAATGGAGTTTGTCATTGTGCAAAATCATTTCTCTATACCATAAACCTTAAAATTAGCTTTTCTAAATGGTGAAGAAAGGAGCAGCAAAGGTCAAGCATCAAAACCTAATTCATTAGGAAAGAACACCGTGTAATTTCTATTTAACTCTTGTTAATCATTTAATTTTTAGGTTATCTGTATTAAAAAAAGTTTCGGTTTTTACCATTGGTATAATTGACAGATTGTATAATTACAATGGTTCTTTGGGCCTAATACCCTCGGGGTATTAGCCATCTTTAATGTAAGATTTAATGTTTGGTTTTTTTTTAATCTGATTGCTTAATTTTATCGTTGGTTTTTTAATTATGTTTATTCACTAATACTTTTTATTCTACGTCGTTAAATATGGCGGGACCTATCATTCAACTGGGTCTAAGTGATATTACACAAGTAATCTAGGATACTGGGGATAGCTCTCCAATATGTGTTTTGTATTACTGGACTAAATAGGGATCACAATTAATGTTCTATCTTTACTTTAAATTATGAGCTTAGGTTGGTTTGGCAGGTTGGGACCCGTATGTTTCAACAAGTATGTTCTTAATCATTGGTAAAGACTTGAACAGTGAACTACCGTATATAAAAATACCGTCAAACAATGACAAGTGGGTTAAAGTCCCGAAGGCTAGGGTTTTAACAAGATCACATTGCTTTAATCCTAGATCGAATATAATTAAAACTAAAAAGGATGCTTTAAGCGAATATGTTAATTGCGTGAAAAGGATTTCAACGTGTCTAGGTCACAGGATGATGTCCCGCTAAGTCTTAAGAATGATATGCCGCCTCGAGATAAAGTAAATCATTGCACCAAAAAAACAGAAACATCATTTATCTGATTTATATTGGTTATACAGTTTTCAACCATTTGGTTGTGTCGCTCCTTTTTATCTTTTGATTATTTTATTGCATGCTTATTGTGTATGAATTGATTATTATCACCATAAAACCTGTGCCAGGTCTCTCAGGCTGAAAACCCTCCCTTATCATTAGAACCTAGGGTTTAAGCATAGGTTTTAACAAAAGTAATTAAACTTAACTAGATTAATTGATTAACTAAAATATGATAGAATATAAGTTAACAACCTCGCTTTAGGTTCGACACTCCATACTTACCACGAAAAAAACTCACCAAGATCGGGGTTACACTGCCCCGTTAAGTGTTATTTTAGGATTAAGTCGGCTAAATTATAAATTTAAAACTTGGTAATTCAATAATTGACATGAGGTACCTTTGAGATAACATCTGAACCATAGTTGGAAAGATTAGCCATCAGAACCGCCTTTGCATTAGAGACATCATCATAGTTAGAACCATAAGCATCAAGATCCTCAGTCTGGAAAGCAGGAGTGTTTGGAATGGTTGTCTGAGCAGCTTGACCATCTAGAATGCCTGGATCTGCAAGAAATGCTAGTTGCTCTTCATCCAAAATTTGACCGGATTCATGTACTTCAACCAACATTGCCTTTTCCTTAAACCATGTAGCGTTCCTAGGCCTCTTCGGCTAAGTGCATTGCCTAGCCATATGACCTTCACCTTGACAATTATAACATTTAACCACCCTTGTCTGCCCTCCTGCATTATTTCTCCAAAAACTAGTAGCATTACCCTTATAGCTAGTACCAGCATAACTTTGTCCTTGCCTCCCTTGAACTTGTTGCATAGTAACCTTACCGTCTTGAATGATGGCCTGGTTTCTCAGATTAAAGGAAGTTCTAAGTTGATTGTTGGTTGAAGGAAACCTTGAAGAAGCTACAGCCGTCAGGAAAGCCATTGCCTTATAGAGACAGGCAATTGGATCATCTCCTTGATTAAACACAGGAGCAGCAAAACCTGAGTCCATTTGAGGGAACTCAGTCATTGGTTGTGTTGAAGATTGAGGTGGGTTGTAAGGAATTGGTGGAACATATGCGGTTTGATGATCCAAATGAGACTGGTATTGTTGTGATGGTGGAACGGATGAATGACTGATTTATGGCTGTTATAGATGAGGTGGTGGATACATTGGGGAGTATGAGTGAAGAGAGTGAACTTGTGGAATCATGGTATTTGTTTATTGAGGAAACTTTGTAGAATTGTATTGAGAGTGATAGTTGTTAAGTTGAGACGGTGATTAATTGTAGTTTCTAACAAATGCAAGAGGATCTTGGTATCGTTCACACATCAAGCGAGTTTCATTTGCATGTGCCTTATGTTGTTCGAGATATGAGTATAATTGATCATAGTTTATAGTATGTAAATCTCTATCCAACTTTATGTTCGTCATAAACTTGCTCCATTCTGGTGGTAGACTGTTCAAAAACCTTGTATTCACTTAGACTGGTCTCATTGACATATTGATAACATTCATGGTATTGATTAGTTGAGAAAATCTCTAGTAGTACTGATACAGTGTTTCACCCTTCACAAATGAAAACTTATCAAACTCGTCATACAATTTACATTCCTTTTCTTGTAATGACAATTTTGTGCCTTGCATAAGAAGCTTAACTTTGTCCCATATCTCTTTGGCAACTTTATGATGATTTAAAATGGCATACACATCCGGTGGAAGGCCTTGAAGAACGATGTTTGTAGCTTTAAGATCACAGTTAGCTTGGAGTTTCTCTGCAACCGAAAGTTCTTCATACCTCTTTGTTCTAGTGGTGCCATCCTCTCCAACAACAGTAGGCCAAACAAGTGGACTATTTTGAACAGAGCTAAGTATCATTCTCCCGTTCTCCCAATTCTCTATGTATAGTTCCATACGACTCTTCCACGAGTCATTCAAGGATTTTTCCAACATGGGAGGAGGGTTGTCGGTACTAGTAATGATCATAAACTCTGCTAATGTTGTCATTTTGAGTTGATTGATTAAATGAGAAAAAATAACTTTTTGATCGTTCAGTGATTAGAGGTTGTTGTGTTAAATTGTTGTTTGTTTTAAGTGAATGAGTCTTAACATTACATGGGATTTTATAATTTTTGATAAAACCGAGAAAATAATTGAATACTTTACGGGATTTTACAAATCACATAAAAACCTTATAAATCTCCTTAGACGAAATGTATAAATCTCCTACGTAATATGGTATAAATCTCCCAAGGTAAGTGTATAAATCACCCAGGTGTAATGTATAAATCACCTTAAGAAAAAATGTATAAATCACCTTCAGAAAGTGGTATAAATCACCATCAAACAGTGGTATAAATTGCCAGATTCAGATACTACGTATAAATCGCCGGTTTTAGACAATATGTATAAATTGCCGTATATAGGAGATGTATAAATTGCCGAAACCAATGATGTATAAATCGCCGTATACCAGAGATGTATAAATTGCCTTATACCAAAAATGTATAAATCGCCGAATACTAGAACACGTATAAATCGCCGACTTGAAAACGTATAAATTGCCAACTTCAAAACATATAAATTGCCGAATTCAACACGTATAAATCGCCGTATTCAACACATAAAAATCACCAAAAATAAAGACACAATTTTTGACGTTTTTACTCGATTTTTCTTGTACTTCTTGCTATTCTAAGACTAGTAGAACCTTAAAAATACAAACTTTATGGTTTTTAACACAAAAAAATTGAAATCAAGATTCTAGGTACAAAAACCTATTCGAACAAAAAATAACCAAAAAATCAAGTTTTTGATGTTTTTCCAAAGGTTTTCTTGTACAACTAACCTATACTAAGATAAAAAAAAAGAAGAAAGTTGAGAACTTTATGGTTTTAGAACACACAAAAAAGTAAACACTTCTTCGTTTGGTTTGAGCCACACACGAACAAGAAGAAAACAACTAATAAACGCACACAAGACCTACTAAATCACCCTATGGCTCTTGATAGGAATTGTAGAATACATGTAATATCTAAACTCACAATCAAATGACAAAGAACAAGAGATAGAAAGTAGAAGGATGAACACTTTTAGAGAGAGAAAGGAAGAGAGAATATTAGCTTGAATGAAATGAAAAAGTAAACAACCAACATCCTCTCTAAGCTATGGAGAGGGTACTTATACCTCTTAAGTAGCCGGCCATGGGCTCTCACATAGGCTTTCCATGGGCCTTGGCCTTTCTACCTATTTAAGGTTCCAAAAAGTAAATAAGACTAACGAGCTACATATTTTAGGTGTGACCGAGACTTTTCTCGATTTCTAACACATATTTCTCATTCCAACTCTTTATATGCTTCTTTGTAATTTAAAGATTGAACTGGTTTCTTTTCTAGTGTTTTTACCCATTTCTTATACGTCTTAAGTTCCTTTTGTAGCAATGCTTTTTGCTTGTTCAGTTCATTATTTAATCTACGTTTATTTGTAGCTTCTTTTTTAACATTGTATATTAGAGATTCAAAAGCAACAGATTGATCATGAACATTTGAATCATGTTCATCTGTTCCATCATTATTATCCACATACGGATCATCAAATATGATACTAGAATCAATTTGATAATCATCAATATGTTAATAACAGTTTTGAGTTTTGCATGATTCGTGTGTTCATGAACACTTTCAGAACATATTCCACTTATGGGATTGATTTGTGAAACAATTACGTCACTGATAGTCTCAGCATCATGTTTTGGCTCAACATCAGCTTTGTTTTCGGCTGGTTGAATGTGTGCCATCTTGATTACTGCTACATTTAGATCTTTCATTGTATCATCTCCATAATCATTGTCTAGCATGAAATCATCTTCTTCTTCATTGAGGTTGCCTCCAGCTTCATCTTTCATCCCAGCAACATTTGTTCCCTGAAATACTTTGCATCACGAACTTTGGGTTGTGGACAATCACGAGCATAGTGGCCTTTTGCGTTGCAGTTGTAGCATTGAACATTTGGCTTTCTCGGATTTGACTCAGTTCGTGGAACTCGCAGAATAATATGATCATTAGCTTCAATCTGCTGAACCATCCCATTTCCTGCAGCAGCTATTTGATTTCTATTTGATCTCCTTGCGTTCCTGTTTGTTGGTTTGTGCTCATGTCATATGGATATTTATACAGCTAGAAATACGTGAGCCTGTGGGGTCACACACGTTTACGCTTAGATATCATTATATTAATGTTTATAATAATATATTTGTATATTTATTATTTATATTAATATATGAATCAACGATAGAACACTAATGGTCGTTAATTAGTTTGTTAGAATAATTAACAAATAAGACTTTTTAATTAATGGGTAATTAAATATAATTATCCATAAATAAAGGAAAAGTAAAAAAGTCAACACCAAAGGGTGTTGGTGTGGGGTTCGATCGGCCTAAAGCCTAAGGAGGGGATGGGTTGGGTTTTGAGCTATCTTTTCCTCCAAGTTATGTATTTTAGGTAAACTCTAAATTCACCTAGTATATAAGAAGGACCCCAGAGCTTATAACAATTATCCCTCTCTTCTCTTTTCTCGCCTTGGTCGATGCTAACAAACACCCCATCTATAAGGGTTTTTTGTTTTGCTATTTTTAGTGTTCACTTGATCGTTGGTTGAAGAACTAGCATTCGTGTGGTATTATTCAACGTATAGTGTGGATACACGTAGAGGTTACTTATCTTAGTAACTCGTAGTGGTGTTTGATTCGCACGTTATTACACACGTGTGTGTACTCGAAGTGTCTTTGATTCGTCACTAGCTTGGTTGCTAAAGGTATGTTTACTTGTTTATGTTTTTTGTATTAATTATATATGCTATATGTGATCTATATCCACTGCGTATCTCGTTTAATATTAATATAATATTAGGTTATTTATATAATGATTTCCAACAGTGACATCACGAGCCATCTCATATAGCGTTGTAATTACATAAAAAATGTAAAAAAAGATGTAAAAAATGTCGCATATATGTATTATTTTCTTTCCTTTTATGTGAAAAATATTTTAGAAAATTATTTAGAGAAATAATACTTTCCCTAATTTGTCACATAAATATGAAAATACAAATATGGACATATTTTACATGATATCTAATTCGCTTATTAATTGTTTATTTGCGTTTTAGATTTAACATATATTGTTGCTTTTTTATCTAGTATTAAATTGTCAACCATGGCTTGTGATGACATCAAATAACGTCACATTTATACCATCATTTATCCCGAATAAGTTACCCATTTTTATATAATTATTGCAAGAATTTGTACTTAATTGCTTAAAAGTGTTATTTGCAGTAATTGAGGAGTGATTTGTGAAGACATGCTAAAAGGCGCATATTTTGGAGCTAAAACAAAGACATTTGAAGATTACACAATTCTGACCAATACGCCGTATCCACCTTCTGCCATACGCCGTATCCATGAAGATAACTATTCAGAGATACGAAGATATTTATATTTTGGGAATATATATTGTATTGATTGTAAACTTTGCGCGCACTACAAGGGATACACCCCAATACGCCGTATTGGCCTAGCCTAATACGGCGTATCCAGCATTTTTCAGAGGTTATAAATAGAAGACTCAAAAATGAGTTTTCAGTGTGCAAAATCATATTCTTCATACCATACACATAAAAGATGATTTTCTAAAGAAAAGAAGAGCAACAAAGGTCAAGCATCGATCACGATTCCATAGAAGACACCGTGCAATTCCTATACTTTTGTAATCATTTAATTTTTGGTATCGTTCGATAAAATGGTTATTTGATCACGCTTGTATAATTACAATGGTTATGGGCTAATACCATTGGGTATTACCAATCTTAATAAAGATTTAATGTTTTGTTTGTTTTAAAATAGATTTACTTAATTTATCGTTGAAAGTTTAATTATGTTTATCACATGATACTTGTTTACGTGTTTGAATATGCGACCTATCATTCAACTGGGTCTAGTTACGCCTAACAAGCGAGCTAGATACTGGGATAGCTCTCAATATTGTGTTTTATATTATTGGACCAATAGGATCACAAATAACGTCATGTCTTTGTCTTTAAATTAAGAGCTTAGTTGGACCGGCAGGTGACCTGTAATGTTTCAACAAGTATGTTCTTGATTAATTGATAAAGATTTGAATAGTGGACTACCAGTATATAAAATACCATCACACAGTAAGTGGGTAAAGTCCCGATGGGCTAGGGTTTGACAAGATCACCATTGCTTTAATCCCTAGGTAGATTCTAATTAAACTAAAGGATGCATTATGCGGATACGTTAATTATGACAGGATTCAACATGTCTAGGTTTTAGGATGATGTCCCGCCTAAGTCTTAAGAATGATATGCCGCTTCAAGATAAGAAATCATTGCACTAAATAAACAAACCATCATTTAATCAGATTTAATATGGCTAATCTAGTTTTCTATTATTTGGCTTGTACCGCTCTTTTTATCTTCTGGTTGTTTTCTTGCATGTTTATTGTGTTTAGAATTGATTATTGTCACCATAAAACCTATGTCAGTCTCTCAGGATGAAAACCCCCCATATCTGTTAGAAGCGTATATAGCATAGGTTTAACAAGTAATTAGGATTAACTTAAGTAAAGTAATTAAAATACTGATAGATTATAAGCTTAACGACCTTGCTGTTAGTGTTCGACACCCTACTTACCACGAAACTCCACCCGATCGGGTACACAGCCCATTAAATTGTTGTTTTAGGATAAGTCGGCTAAATATAAATGTAAAACTTGGTAATCAATAAATTGACCCTACACGACAGCACATCAAGTTTTTGGCGCCGCTGCCGGGGAGTGAAAAAGTTTAACCTTTAATTTTATTTGTATTTCTAACCATTAGTTAAAATAATTTAATTAGAGTAATTTAATTATGTTTGTATTTAATTGCATTGCGTGTTTAATCTTTTGTTTAAATTTCTGCATTATTACAGTTCACTGTAACTTTCTGAGTCGAATACAATACGGCGTATTCAATTTATTGGATACAGCGTATAAATTGTTTCTAAACCAATACAGCATATTCGACTCTATCACCAGTACGGCATATTCAGTTTACTAAATACGGCGTATTAAGCTATTCGACATTTTTTTTCCTCGAAAATTTATTACGGGTAAATATGGACAACCCTAACATTATTATGGAAGAGTATGTCAGGCTTGAGGAAGAAAAAGCTTGTAGGCGTGGTAAGGTGTATAACTGGGAAACTGTTAAGTATGGTAAGATTTGGTATGATGAAGACGTTTACGACCTCAGATCCGTTGAAACGGATTCCCAGCTATAGTCTTCAATGATAAGTTAACATCTGAAAAAGCACTCTCGTGTGAACCCACGGTAAGTCCTCTAAACGATAATAAAATTGACTTTAGAATATTGTTTGACGAATCCGACGATGAAGATTACACGGTAATTTATGACAAAAATTCATTTTCCTATAAAATAATTTCTGTTGACAATTTGAAAACGGATTTGGAAAATGATAATGATAAAGTCAATATGCCTTCGTTTCCGTCACCCGAGCCTATGGTCAGTTATTCTAATGATTTAGACTTCTTTAAAGATTTTGAAAATAAATTTCCAGCGATTGTTTACAATGATGCTCTAACGTCTAAATTGGATTTCTTAACTGAACCTACTATAAGTCCTCAACATATCAATGAATTTAATTTGAAAGATGAAACATCATTGTCCAAATGTGATGAAGAGGAACAAAATGTTTTATACTTTAATGATTTATTTCCTTTTAACGTGATTTATCCCGATGATTTAAAATCGAATACGGACAATGGTAATGATGAAATCGATATTGAGCAACCTTCGGGGGATATGTCTGGCATATCATTACCTAATGTAATAAATGTCAATGCATAAGGGTCAAATAAGCTTTTAGAAACAAGTCATTATACATCTACTAAATTTTTCAAAACTGAAACTTTTATTAAGAAACTAAATGTTAATATCATGACTTGTAATCTTCTTAACAATGGGAAGCTTTTAAATCTTATCAAGAATTTATATGTGCCGTTTGGCATCCCGTTCGACCCCAAGTTGTTTTATAAGGATGGGATTAAAATGGGACAAGTCGAACTTAATGACTAGCTAAAACAAAAGTGCTTCCCGGGAGACAACTCGGCCATTTTTAAATTGTTTGAATTGTTTTTAATTGTTTGCACGAGTCTGTCTTCCTAGACACTCCATACGGCGTATCGAACCCCTCTGGATACGGCGTATGGACGTGTCTAGACGTTATCAGTCTGTAATTTAATTTCCAATACTTTAAAAAATTTAATTGTTTTTACAAGAATAATACAACGTATCCTAGGGTTTGGGATACGACGTATTAATCCTTGTACAATTGTGTGTTTAATTGTTTTCCTACATTGTAACCATTGTATAACCGAGATAGGAATTGCACCTTTGTCTTCTAATCTTTTATGCAGGACCTTGCTATAAGAAAAATCAACGATATGGTATACTCTGAAAAAGACGTGTGTTGAACTCGTACGAGCATTCTGAAGCCTCGTCAACACACTTTCTGCTCAAGAACTCAAATTGGAGAATCATCTCAAGCAACATATCAGGGGAGTTCCTCGTTCTAATTCTATTTCCCATTTTCTTTATTATTTTATTTATACAATGAGGACGTTGTATGATCTAAGTAGGGGGATGGAGAATTAGAACGCCTACTTGTCCTTTCTTTTACAAATAACATGCTAATGTGCTTAAATTATGCCAAATTTAAAAAAATTTCTAGCATAACTTTTGTAAAAATTACTAGTTACATGACCTCGCGCACTATAACCCTTAATGCCAATTTGTGAGAATTAAGCCTATTCTGTTTCTAAACGTTTACTAAAAATTCCACAAAATATTGAGTGTGCCGGTGATGTAGTGGACTTTAGAACTTGGCCTGGTATATCACTCGAGACCACAACGATGAGTACTATGGATTTAGATGGAGAAACATTTTTAACTAGTAAATTTCTAGGAATACACCAAAAAGCCTATATGTTGTAAAATTAACTAACTACACTGGTTAGTTAAATCCCGTGTAACCCTTTGTTTACTCTCATCTTAAGAGTAAGATCCCCTAGAAAATCTTGTAGAGCCATTCCTGTCTTTTTCACACCATATGTCTATTTCGTTACACCTTTACACCTTAGCCTACCCAGTAGATTAAGCCTACCTTAATCAAAGTTGCTAGTTGCTTTTGTGTAAAGTTTTGTATTTCCTGTGTCAAAGTGAAGTTCTCTATCTCTGTTATGGTCGGGAAATTGCACAATGCAATGTGAAAATATGTAGCTCCTATATTTTGCTACTTTCGCGATTATGTATTATGTTCGAAGTGAAGTATTGAAGGAAAAATTATCCAGAAAAATTATAATTGTGAAGACGGTAAAATTGTACCGGGGATTATGTTATAAAAACTGGAAAAATAGAAAATGCATCAAAAAAGAGAAGGAAGATTTATAGTCGGTTCGCTAAACTTAAATCGGTGAAATTCTTGGAAGGATCGATTACTCGTGGATAAAAGTCAACGATGTATAGTTTTGTATTAAGTGGTCGATATCACTACTTTTGTAAAAGTATGTAAGTTTGGGATGTAAGGGAATTTGACCGTTATGGGAACGCCAACTTAGTTTGTCTTTGTCATCTCTATGATCGAGGCATTTGTATATATTTCGAGTCTCTATCATGGAACGGTCGAGAGAAAAGTTACTAGCAACTACCTTATTTGTTCAAGCTTAATGTTAAGAATCGTTTAGCTCATCTAGGATAATAATAACAATGATTGATAACACGCAGCGGAATAATAAAGAACACAATCAAAGTTATGAATAAGGTTTTTTTTTATTGAACGTTTCCCTATTACCTCAACTATAATTTGGGGCTCACGAACTAACTATGGTGTACTATTCGACTCTCATTAGTCGACTTGCTATCTAACTATCTAGACTCTCATTGGGAGAGCTCTAGTTTTCTATGGATGGATGTCTAAACCATATTCCTGATAATCTCTTAATATAGAGAGATATCAAGGCTTACAATAGAAGATAAGAACAAACAATATATTTAAACATTTAAGAATATCTTCTAATATCTTCTGTATCTTTATCTTTATAAGGAGATCTTTTGAAATGTTCATCTTTATCTTCATGTGCTCCACCAACTTGAAGATTTCTTTAATTATAATTTTAGTCCTTTTGTTTCATTCTTATATTTGTTTTGTCTCATCAAATATAGAATCCCAACAATCTTCCCCTATTTGATGATGACAAAACAAACAAAGTCACGTACGAACTTCCCCGTAAATAGAGAAGTTAAGATGTAATCATCTCTCTAAATGAAACAAAATCTTCAATGCTTCCCCTTGACTTTCCCCTCCAGTGGTGCATGTAGATGGTTAAACATTTAATCAATAAGCTTCCCCTGAAACCAATATGTTTACCATCTCTTGAATCTCGGACTCTGTAAGCTCTATGTAGTGATCACTGATGAAGAAAACTGAGTATAACGAATTTGATGAAGAAGTTGAATCTCCTAAACTTGTGTCTTATGTCTTGCACTATCCACGTGACGTCGAACTTATAAATAAATCTGTAAAATATAAGTAGACCGCAACCTCTTGACAAAAACCTCATCTTCTATGAGACACATACTAAGTGATAGCAAATGTGAGCATTGAGCACCATAAGAAAAATCACACACCTTTGCTATATTTTGTCAAGTCTTCGTCACACCATTGTAAGCACGACCAAGTTATCTTTAAAGTCATAGTCTGCAAAACTATACTTTAAGATATGATAAGACACGCACCTGTGAAACCCAACTACAACATCAAATAAGCAATATTCAACTGTCTTTGTAATCACATCTTCAAATAATCTCCAAAAATACGAGTCATAAATGAATAAGAATAAACTATTTGAATAATAGTTCTATCCGAGATCCAAATCCATCCGAAAACTAAGTACTATCCGATATCGGACAAGCCTAGCAGTACAAACTCCTTTATCGGACAACTCTGGCAGTATTAAAATCCAAGTGCAGCAGTACTAACGTATTTCATTTAGCGACACTTTATTTTATTACTAATCCGTAGCTAAATTGTCACAAAGCACTTGACTCCTTCCTCCCATAGCAAATAGTGACACATTTAACTATTGTTGAACCGTCACCAACCTGTCACTGTTATGTCGCTAATCTGTCACTAACCAGCAGTACTAAACAAAACAGCGAGCAGTATTAACTTTTTGTTGACAGCACTTTCATCACTCGAACAATATTATAAAGCAAAGTTGTTTCCAAGAAACTTATGCCACTAGAACTTCATACTACTCCATACGCCTAACATCTTTGAGCTCAAATAATATCAATAAAGCCTAAACTTAAATCCCATATTTTACAAAACCCTTAAAACAGTAAGCAGCATTATTGTATAATGAGCAACATTAAATCGTTAAGTCCCATGGCAGTATTAAAATCATAGAACAATAGTAGTAACTGCCATGACCCTTCTGTCGTTCCATCCTAGAACAACAATATTAAAAACCAACTGTTACATTAATTTTCCTGAAGTCCAATACGAATAGCACTTCTTCATATTATCCATATATACACATGTATATCTGCCAAATATATATATACATGTGAATCTTTACCAAAAACATATCCAATCTCACATGCAATTAGCCATATCTTTCCTCTTTATAACCGAATCTTCTTTTTTCTTTATAATAAATCTTTTCATTTATTAAAAAGATCTCTTTGTCACGAACAGCCTGTATATTATCATGCACGTATATCTTTTTCCATCTCTCTTCAAACACAACAGCAGTATTAACATAGAAAGTAGCAGTACAAACCCATGATGGCAGTACTAACTTTCTTTCACCTCAAATAATATAAATCTTTTCACGAATCCCAACGTTTTAGCATCAATAATATGTTCAAGATTTTCCTGCTGTTCTTATATTAAACGATCATCACAATCATTTAAACCCTAATATAAAACTAGGGTTTGTGGTTTCGTCTTGTTACCAAAACTAGCAACCATAATCATAAACAAAGAACATACCTGCATGGTTTGAACATCAGATACATACCCATCACGCCAGCATGTCTAAAAACACCAAGGTTGAAACCCTAGATTCTTGTACTCGCTCGTCAATTAAGAACTCCATTGGTTTCACATGATCTTGAAGCTTCTTCTTGTAATACGAATGCCAAGATCAGAAACAAGAAACTCCTTTTTGAATATTTTTATGATGATCAACCGAATTAGGGTTTTATCTTTGTTCTTTGACATATAAAAACCTACAAACGCCTAATACCTTTTATATGATGGGATATTAAAAGGCTTTACAAAGGAAGCTAATTAATTGTATTAGGAAGCTAATTAAAACCTTCCTTTATCTTTGATATTCTTTGATTTTTCAATGCTTATCTTCATGTAGAATACCAAAGTGTCATATTAATCCCTTGTTGTTTCATTCGTCTTTATTTATGCATAAGTAGTTTTGTAATCATCAAATCTGAGATCCCAACAACAGGTGGACTACTAGTGTATAAATCACCATTAAGCGGTAAGTAGGTAATGTAACATCTGAGAATTTTCGGATTTTTAAGATAACTATTTTACCCCTTTGACTTTTAGGTCTGGCTTGACTTACAAGAACAACCATCTAAATCACGTTTTCACGGCTCGGACCCTAAAGCAATTCGATGTGAAACGACATTCCTGACAACTTTTCAGTTTTGCCCGAGACCTGGAAACGAGCCGAAAAGGGCTAAAACAGCACCGCAAACATTATTCGAACAATATACAACGCGGACACACAAAAACAATTAAATTTGTTTTTAATTATCAGTATTTATTTAATAAAAATATTAAATAAATTAGTCATCATTTTAATTAAAAGCGTTGCGGATAACGCGAATACTCGAGTTGAAATCCAATTTTATTTCGGACAAGACGAAACCGGTTCACAAAATGAATAACAGATATTTTATTAAATATTATAAAATATTTATGAAACATTATCAAGTAAATACTCATTTTTATCAGAAAAATGATTATAAAAACAATGGCGCAAGTTTCGAGATTTGAATCGACCGTTAAGTCGCTCAAACGAGTCCCGAACCGTTTTTATCAAAACTATAATAAAAATGTTACACTTTTAACCCCTACACTATTTCAATTTGTCACTTTTAATATAAAGTTTTAATATATATATAATTTTTATATACATCTTTTTCATTTCTATCTCATATTTACACACACTCTTCAATTCTCTCTCTCTCCCCCATGATTTCCGGCTGCCGGCCGGCCACCGCCGCCGCCGTCGCGCCACCGCCGGAAAACTTTTCCGGCGGGATTTTTCCGGCGAGTTCAAGAATGCTCCTCGTGACATGATATACCCGATCCCCTAGGTCACGCACTTCCACGCGCCACCTCTGCCACCCCACTGTCACCACCTCCATCTCCTCGCCACCGCCACCTTTATAGCACCAAGGGTGCGTTTGCTTCACGTGTAACAAGCCACGAAGGGCGTGCTTGTTTCGTTTGGTTTAACAGCCCCAAAAAGGGACGCATTGGGTTGTTTTCGGGTTTATATCACCACAAGGGTGCGGGTGGTTTGTAACAACAACAAAAGGGGCGGGTTCGGGTTTTGGTTACAACAACCAAAGGGCGTCGGGCTGTGGGACAGCCGAGGGCCGGGTTGGGTTTATAACAGCCGGGGGTGTTTGGTTGTCGGGTTGGGTTGTAACCAAAGGGTGTGCATCGGGTTGGGTGGTTTTCAACCGGTAAAGGGTGCGTTGGTTTTGTGTTCAAAACAGCCGAGAAAAGGGCGTGTTTAGTTTGTTTGGTTTGTTTTTATAACCTAACAAGGGGCGTTTGGTTGTGGGTTTAACAGCCACGAGGGCTGTTTAGGGACAAGGGTCCGTTTGGTTGGGTGTGTAACAGATTTGGGTCCAGTTGGGTGGATTAGCAAGAATAGGGGCGTGGTTGGTTTAGCGAATCAACGAGGAAACGACAAGGGTTCGTTTGGTTTATATTTATCAAAGCGACAAATAAAAATAACTTAAGTTTTAATAAATATTAAAACTGGATAACTATTATTTGGTGGTTTTTAAATGGTTAAATAAATATAATATTTATTAAGTGAGTTAAGAGGAATTAACAATAAATATATATTAAAATTTTATGAACATAAAATTTTAACGAGATTTATAATTTATAAATCGGAACAAAAGGGCGGTTAAGGGTTATAAAATAATACAATATTTATTAGTTTGTGAGCTTTGATATAACAACGTGAATATATATGCCATATCTGATAAACGCGGGAGTTGGATCAAAACGTCAAATAAAATGACTTAAGTTTTAATAAATATTAAAATGGAAAACTATTATTTGGTGGTTTTTTAAAATGTTAAATAACTATAATATTTATTAAGTGAGTTAAGCGAATTAACAATAATTATTTTAATATTTTATGAATACTAAAAATTTTAACGAATGTTTATAATTTATAAATCGGAAGGGAAAAGGGCAGAGTTAAGGGTTATACTAAATACAAATATTTATTAGTTTGTGAGTTTCGATTTAACAACGTGAATATATATGTCATATTGATAAACGCGGGAGTCTGGAACAACAATGTAAACGTGTATGACTTGCAACATTTTATATTATAACTAGTAGCGCGTTTGCATTTGAAATATTGAAAAACGAACGATTTCAATTTATTTTGAGTAAAGGGAATGGAAAACGTTTTAGAGTTTTAAGAAACGGAAAACGTTATATAATCGGGAATGTTATGAAGAAAATTTTATATCTAATTTCTTTATTTAGTAATGGTTTACTTAAAACTTATAATATTTTAGAAAACGATTAAAGACATTAAAGTTAATTTAAGGTATATTAAAATATAATTACATTTCATAACTTGACAACGAACGAAAAAAAACTACTACTTTTACTTGAGATATAACAGGATAACCATTTTTAGACAGCGAACCTGTCGAGGGAAACAAAATATAGGTTTATAAAATATTTATTTTTTATTTTATAATTTTCAGCTGACAAGTAACATAATAACTATTTGTTAAAAAAAAAAAAAAAATAACGTTTTACAAATGCGGTCGTGTGTTTAATTTCTTAACTTAATGACGTGTGTCTACAAGGACTTCTTAATATTAAAAGGTGCCTGTACGAATTAATTGGTTAATTATTTACTCTCACTTTTTATACTTACAAAGTATTATACAGTTCACATTAATCCTTGGGTTGTCTGTCTTTATTAATATAATTCGGTATGAAGCATATATGGGTTATTTTTCATATGTAATATACTTAAGTATCTATTACACACTTTGGGGTATATGCTAATTTATTAATTTAACAACACCAACATTACGACGTTAAAGCTAAATCTTTATCAACGGTCGAGCTTTGTAATAACAATTCACCGGCGATAACCAAACAAGTATCCTTGGCTAGTGAGGACTAGCGTTAAGTTAAGCTGATCTTCTTGAAGAGACCGATTCGCTCTTCTTTCGTTCGTTGCTGTGATATTAGATGCCTATCTATCAATCGTTCTTCAACATCAAGGTGAGTTCATAACCTCGCTTTTCAAATCTTTTGAATGTTTATAAACCCGCGAGGGGGAATACATGCTTGTCTACAAACTCTTTTAATACTTCGTGCATTATCTTTATACAATGTGATTGCTTTTACATGGATTTTTATGAGTTTTCATAGGCCTACTTTTACTCGTTTTGGATAACGGTTATATATATTTTTGGGATGAAAATATGCATCGTTTTATAAGCGTAGGCTCAATATGCTTTGTTTTATAAATTGGAAGCAACAGTATTTAACACTGTTTGCCTAAGTAGCGAATTACCCACGTTGAGCCCCTTTTAATCGATGAACATTGTAATTGCATAGATGTAGTTGGGAATTTTCAGTTATGTGATGAGACTGCGATATGTTATTTAATAGATCTATTACGGGAAACGCCCTCCCGTTCGGGCTGACTAGCTATCTTCAGGTACGAACGTTCTCTTTGCATGTCGATTTTAGGTTGTTTTAGGGTGAACATTAATCCGGGCTAGAAATTGCAATATTTAGTTTAATTGCAAGAAATAAGATCTGTGAGCTTTCCAGTGTCATGAGCTTAGTGTAAATGTAATCTAGTTTTGTGAGATCTGCATGTGTTGCATTATCACTAAAAAGTCTTGCGGTCCTACCTTATATATATATTTATTTCGAGGAAATCAATAGGCACGGGTTAGCAGGGATCATTTTGGTGACTTAAATTTGTCATGAATTTCTTTATAAAAATCTTTAGGATAAGATTGGTACTTTTGGGTGACATAAAATGTGTCGTACTTCTTTACAAAAATCTTTGGGATTTTTACCATTGGTACTGTGATCGAATCCAGTCGGATTAAATTCATATTTAAACTAATCTATGCAAAATCACCAACTTTATGTTGACTTTTTATGCATGTTTTTCTCAGGAAATTATTTGCTCGGATTTCTTGAAGTGATTGGAGTACTTATACATCAAAGCTTTTCTTTGTGATGCAAATAATGGGACAATTGTATAGAATTAGGAGCAGTAATATTCGCTCTTAAAATCTGGAGACACTATCTATACGGTACAAAGTGTACAGTTTTCACTGATCACAAAAGCCTTCAACATATTCTTCGTCAAAAAGAATTGAATATGAGGCAACGCCGATGGTTAGAACTACTCGCAGATTATGATTGTGAAATTTGTTATCATCCCGGAAAGGCAAATGTTGTAGCAGATGCCTTAAGTCGAAAGAAACGAATCAAACCCCTCCGAGTTCGAGCATTAATCTTAACCGTTCATCCAAAATTACCATCTCAAATCCTCGAAGCCCAAAATGAAGCCCTCAAAGAAGAAAATGTCAAAAACGAAAACCTACGAGGAATGGACAAATCCTTTGAAATTCGTCCTAATGGAACTCGTTGTATCAAAAACCGAAGCTGGTTACCACTTTTTGGCGGTTTAAGAGACTTAATCATGCACGAGTCTCATAAATCCAAATATTCTATTCACCCGGGTTCTGATAAGATGTACCATGATATAAAGAAACTCTATTGGTGGCCTAACATGAAGGCAATCATCGCAGAATATGTTAGCAAATGTTTGACATGTTCTAGAGTTAAAGCAGAATGTCAAAAGCCATCCGGCTTATTGGTACAACCGGAAATTCCTATGTGGAAATGGGAAAGGATAACAATGGATTTCGTCACAAAGCTACCTAAAACCTCAACCGGACATGATGCCATCTGGGTCATTGTCGATCGTCTTACAAAATCAGCGCATTTCATTCCCATTCGAGCGACTGATAGTATGGAAACTCTTACGAGGTTATACATCAAAGAAATAGTCTCTCGACATGGCGTGCCAATCTCTATCATCTCGGATCATGATAGTCATTTCACATCCAGATTCTGGCAATCCTTGCAGAATGCTTTGGGTACTCAACTAGACATGAGTACAACATATCATCCTGAAACTGATGGACAAAGTGAAAGAACCATCCAAACACTCGAAGACATGCTACGAGCTTGTGTCATAGATTTCGGAAAAGGATGGGATAAACATTTACCATTGGTAGAATTTTCATACAATAACAGTTATCATGCCAGTATCAAGGCAGCACCGTTCGAAGCACTTTATGGACGAAAGTGTAGATCACCTGTTTGCTGGGCCGAAGTTGGAGATTCTCAACTTACGGGACCAGAAATAATTCAAGAAACTACTGAAAAGATCATACAAATTCGTCAACGCTTGCAAGCTGCAAGAGATCGACAAAGAAGTTATGCCAATATAAGACGAAAGCCTTTAGAATTTCAAGTTGGCGATCGTGTTATGTTGAAAGTATCACCTCGCAAGGGTATCTTTTGATTCGGAAAGCGAGGAAATCTTAATCCATGATACATTGGACCATTCATAATTCTTGAACGAATTAGTCCAGTGGCAAACAAACTAGAGCTTCCTGAAGAGCTTAGTAGTATCCACAATACTTTCCACGTTTCTAATCTCAAGAAGTGCTTATCTGACGAGTCTCTCGTTATTCCAATAAAAGAACTTCAACTCGATGACAAGCTCAACTTTGTAGAAGAACCAGTAGAAGTTATGGACCGTGAGATCAAGCAACTCAAGCGAAGTCGTATTCCTATAGTCAAAGTGCGATGGAACTCTAAAAGAGGACCAGAGTTCACATAGGAATGAGAAGACGAAATTCGTGCCAACCAACGTATCCTCAATCTATTTTAAATCATCACTTCAAGTTTACTAAATCTCGGGACGAGATTTCTGTAAGGGGTATAGACTATAACAACCCCAATTTCTCATAATGTAAATAATCCCATCTATTAAAAAGATGGGATGTACAATCTATCAGGTTATATATGAACTTTAACTTTTCAGGAAATTTTTCGCTTTAATTACATTACATTACTTTGCCAATAACTCAATAATCAATATAAACCAGCATAACTCAAGTTAACAGACCTCAATAACCTACAGTATGGCAATCCTATCTTCATCTATGTCAAGCCTACATCCATAACAAATCAAATCAATATCAAAATATCATTTATTACAAGGTACACTTATTATCTATTCCTAAAAGGTACCATTTGCAACATCATATCAAAACGGGCTTTAAACCATTATCGGATGCCCTAAACCCTAATCTCATGGAAGGGTTAACCCCTAAAGTGAATGCACAAGCTACTAAAGCATATGTACAAGTAATATGATATCTCATTTGAAATATAAAATCTCTTCAAGTCAAAGTACAAATCTCTAAAAGCTCAATGTACAAGTCATTAAGCATGATCTCTAAAATAGCCGTTTTACCTCCGTTTTCATTCTAATTTCTTCACCACCACTTAAGCAAGTTACTACACTCATTTTACAAGATGTAAACCCTAAATATTCTATTCATAAGCTTTCATACATCTTTTTACACTCAAAACCCTAATTCAAAACCCTAAACCCTAAAACCGAGCTAGTTTCTAAACCATGACCTGTTTCTTGGCTTTTATCCATTGTAAACCCAAACCAACACTCAAATAAGTTGTAAAAACTTATTTTACAATCATATCAATCCTATTCAATCATTATTTCATCATTACTTCATCATTTTACTTCACTTGTACGTAAAACATATCCTAGAAACCCTAAATGTACCTAATTGGTTCATTTAACCCGTTTACTCGTTTTAAACCATTCTAATCCCAAATAACCAACCAAGGGCCATTGTAAACTCATAAAATGAGTTTACAAATCATTATCTATCATTAACTTGGCAATGTGCAAGAAATCAAAGCCTAGAAAACCTTAACGAATCCAGAAAACCCTAATTATGCCCTAATTACCATTTTGACCCGTTTATTCATTTTCTACCCATTTTAACTCAAACCACCTATCAATTATTATTATTTATCCTTAATATACTACCTAGGATCAATAATCTATCAATCTTGACCCAATGTACAAGAAATATAAACCTAGAAAGTCAAGAAAACCCTAAACAAGCCCTATTTGAACCCGTGACCTCATTTCTTCAATTCTACTCCGTTTTAACCCAAACAAATTGCTAATCTTTGCTAATTACTTTAATACCAGACCTTAATAACCTATTTCATCTATCCTTAATCATTATAAACACAATGTACCTTGGAAAGACCCTTGAACACCACGTCAAGCCCAAATCTGACCCGCACCCTTTCTAACTTCATTTTGACCCACTTAAACTCTCACCATGTGCAAATGACCACCCAAGATACCTTCTAGACTCTTTGTAGCAGCTTACTAAGCAGCTTTGACTCCTCCATGGTCAAGAATGAAGGCATCATGTGCTTGTTTTGCTTCTCTTTAGCCGCGGCAGCAAGGGGGGTCATCCAACACATCTAAGCTACTCCTAGACCTTCCACTCCTCATTTTCTAGCCTTAACACATCTCATACTAGCTTGTACATGTGTCTAGATCAGAAATGAGGCCTTGCTTACTCTCCTTGAACTTGCACAAGTATAAATAGAAGCCATCCTTGTTCATTTTTCTTCATCCCCCACTTCCTCCTCTATAACCCTTCATAGTAGAAACTCCTTGCTCAATATGAATTCTAATAGATCTTAAGAAGTCTCAAGTACAGAAAGGAAGCAAAAGAAACCAAGAAACGAAGCCCCGGAGTCGTTACTCTAGCCGTACGAAGCCGAAAGTCCCGATTCTGACCCGTTTCCAAGCTATAAGCTCAAACCAGGTTCTCTAAGCTTATGTTCTGCTTTCATAACGTCATAATGTTCATATGTTCTTGCTAAAATCATAATATAAAGCTTTGAACTCAAAAACCTAAGTGTTATGCCTTTTTGATCCAAAACCGTACACCCGAAACCCTAATTTCATGTTTTTACTTAAACTATGAGCTAAACTTGTAAACTATTGTTATAATCTATCCTAATAAGCTTATATAATGTTAAAATAAGTGCTTTGATAAGTCATAAGAGAATTTGACCTTAAAACCCGCGCGTTTTCATTTTGAAACCCTAATTTGACCCGTTTTACCTTTTAACTTAACGAATCGTTAAATTAAACTTGTGTTATGTTAAAACTTCATATTTTAGTTTATTATAACTTATAAATGTCTATTGAAATGTTAAAATAAGCTTGCATGGCAATTTGGACATATTTTGTAATTATAATCCATGCAAGGGGTATATATCGTAAATTTCAGAAACTTATAACTAAAAGGACTAAAAGTGTCATTTTATCAAAGTTATAACTATAGGGGTCTATTATGTCACTTTTTAAAGTACAAGGTTTACTTAGTATATCAATAAAAGTTGAAGGACCAAAGTCGTAAAAATGCAAACCCCAGGGGTCTACTTGCAATTTTCCAAACCCCAGGGTCTAAAATATAACATTTTGAAAAAGTATAAAATCATATTCAAAACATTACCAGACATAACTTTAATTAACGCTTGACGTGCTTAACATTTCCAGATATTGAATAAAATGCTTAAAACTACTTATGTTCTAATCCTTATATCATTCATCATCGATTCCTTTCAAAAAAAAAATCATGTCCCAAAAAGATCTATATCATACCACAATACTAGGGAGCTTCATATTAAGAAGTTTCATCTTGGTATTACGTTCTGTCTGAGTTGTTGGGTTTACGATTTAAAGTGCCCTAGCTCCACAAACGTTTACTAAATGACTTCTAAACTATGATGGCCCGAACGGTGTTTATGATAAATTTTTATAACAAAACAACATCGCTATCCCAAAAACTTATATAAACAATCAAACTAGACTTGCCATCTAGTAACTAGGTTTGTCTGTATTGCCGTGTAGAAGCTGTTACTATTCATTCCCTATACATTAGCTGTCAATTCCCTGTAACGTTCAGAGTGAGTTCATAGCCTCGCCTTTCAATCTTTTATAAACGCCCGAGGGGATACATCTATAAACATGAATGAAATTATTTTTGAGTATTATATTTTCAATTTACTCTTGCCTAATAACTGCTTTGCCTTAAGTCCCATATCATGAACCGTTAATTACTCTCCGTAGTAAGCGCGAATGATATGAATAGATCTATTTGGGCTGGACTCGCCGTTCGTGTACCCAGTTACGTGTAACCAACTGCACATCATTAGAAATCACACAGGTATTTTGGCAAAGGTACCCGCAGGGGCTATAACGTATCAACATACCCTAAGGCTTCAGATTCATGAGCTAATGGCAATAATAAATTATGTTTTCAATACTGGGTATATTATCCAACGTAACCCCAAATATCGCATTTGCCTTTAAATAATTACTTAAACCTGGATTCACTCAACCTTGTGACTTTTTAGCATGCTTTATCTCAGGTAACTAATGGCACGGAGTGGCAAGGACATGAAGATGGAAAAACCGTTATCATTCACACTTTGTAAATACAGATGTTGGGACCTAATCTTTTTAAAGAACTCTGAAGAAATAATAAATGATAACTTATTTTCATAAACGACTCTTTTTGATTCGTTTTCTATGATTATGACTGTTGTACCTTGAAGTAATACCCCAGATTAGCTTCCGCTGCTATATGTAAAAATGGAGGTGTTACAGATTTAGTATCAAGAGCCAACATTATATAGAACAAGGTTAAAACCTTAACTATAACTACTTTTCTTTTTCCATCCAAGAAAGTCCTCCGTGCCGCTATATCTCCCGGAATGGTATGTAAAGTTACATAACTCTTATATTACTAAATAAATAACTTATGTTATTTACTGCTGGGTTGTTAAGCAGAACGATGTCTTCCCCCAACCATCCTACTGCAAATTTAGAGGATGTCTTTTCTTCTAATTTTCCAAACTATATTCCCCCGGTTTCTCCGGATTATGTCCCGGCCTCTCCAGGGAAAACTTACTCTAGTGCTTCCAATTTATTTGGAATTGCCCCACCGACCCTTTCGTTATTTTCCGATGATCCTTACATGAAAGCTTTATAAGCAATCTATACTGAAAAATCACCAATCCCGCCTCCAATTATCATACCGCCTAAAACTCAAGAATTTTTCCTTCCAGAAGGACTTCTTTCACCAACAAAATCACCTTCTTTTACACCGTTCCAACCTCAAACTTTTGAGATTGGCGAAACAAATCAGTTTATATTGAAACCAAGATTGAGTTTCTATTAAACTGATCTATTTGATGCATTAAAACCAAGATTGAGTTTCTTTGAAGCAGATCCGGTACAAGCTTATAGAAATCATGATTGAATTTCTTAGATACCGATTTATAACAGTTTATTTAATTGTTTGTGTTTTGTTTTGATGTTTGATCTTTCAGATGACAAAACATCTATTGTGGACTATCCTGTTAATGTAATTGGAATGTGCGGTTACTAACCAGTTTGATATATCATTACTGAGAAAACCAGGACAAAATTCAATGGGTATAATTTTAAGAGGTGGCAACAAAAGATGTTCTTTTATCTCACTACTTTGAACCTTGCATGGTTCTTAAAGGAGACTACACCTCAGTTGGAACCTCCTAAGGAAGGTCAACCCTCTAATGCACAGGCTGTGAAAGCATGAAAACATTCAGACTTTTGTGTCACAACTATGTTCTGAATGGTTTGGTAAACTCTTTGTACAACGTATACTGCAAGACCACGACTGCCAAATAATTATGGGAGTCGTTGGAAAGGAAGTATAAAACGAAGGACGCTGCTACAAAGAAGTTCATGGTAGCTTGTTTTTTGGATTACAAGATGGTTGATTCAAAGAATGTGTTAGCCTAAAAATATAGAGACGAACAAGGATGTTCATTCATTATGAATATTAGGTCTCGATCATTCATTTATGTAATGTTATAATAGGCTAGCTACAGGAATCAGGCATGTTATTTACTCTAGTCTTGTATAAGTTACAAGCTTTAGCCTAAAGTAATCCCGAGCCTGA
This sequence comes from Tanacetum coccineum, assembly GCA_026074375.1. Classification (NCBI taxonomy): domain Eukaryota; kingdom Viridiplantae; phylum Streptophyta; class Magnoliopsida; order Asterales; family Asteraceae; genus Tanacetum; species Tanacetum coccineum. The sequence goes on from BQNB010080183.1 coordinate 29,241, forward strand.
CCCAAGTCAAATACCACACGGCCCAAAGGCATCCTATAGCCAGCCCATTGATGGTAAAAATTCACCTCTCACGATGGAGAGACAATTGAGTCATACTACACAAGGTTTTACAAGATGATGAATTAAATGATAAGAAATAACTTGATAGTTGTTACGATGCAAGTCAATGTTCAGTTTCTTCAACAACTTCAACCAGAATGGTCAAGGTTTGTGACAATCGTCAAGCAACAACACAAATTGGATGAAGTATCATATCATAAGATCTTTGACATTCTGAAACAATATCAAAAGGAAGTTAATAAAATACGTGCTGAAAGAATTGCCAATAATGCTAATCCATTAGCCCTTGTTGCTGCTGCTCAACCACATCAAGATTCTTATTATCAAGCACCAAAGTCTCACAACTCATATGCACCAACATCAAAAGCCTTACTTCAAACCAGATCTCATGCAACTACCAGACACAAAGGCAAAGAGATAGCCAAACCAATCACACCTCCATCTGAGTCAACTTCTAAAGAAGACAGTGATCCCGAACAAGCTCAGAAGGATAAGGAAATGCAGTCATTCTTGTAGTTGAAACACTGTAGGCAGTCAGGTAGTGCAGTAGACTGGGATACAGTGTTTCAACTGCAAGGAATTTGGTCATTTTGCTAAGGAATATAGGAAGCCAAAAAGGGTTAAAGACTCCACGTATCACAAGGAATAGATGTTGATGTGCAAGCAAGCTGAGAAAGGTGTTCAACTTCAAGCAGAGCAATTTGATT